>PVIH01003322.1:0-30078 GCA_004025045.1 Sigmodon hispidus | reverse complement strand
ACACTTGAACCCAACTCAGCATGAGGTTCTAGAAATCAAATTCAGGCTCTCACACTTCTGTGCAAATGCTTTAGTTACTGGGCCATTTCCTCCGTAAATCCTTTCGTTGTTAAGAAATTACTATATTTGGATATAAGACAATATCTGATAAATAAAGAAATAATGGATTATAACCCAATATAAAATAAGCATGAGAAACATATAAAGAGATTTACAGAAAATTGGGAGGCAACCCAGAGAACAAATACTAAATGATTCATATAGATTAGTTCCCCTTCAAGGAAACAGATCACAACAGCACTCCTAGGGATAGCTCTGCATAGAGTTCTGTACAGTGAAGAAAGGAGTAATCCAAGCAGCTTGATGGTTGGGAAAGCTTACATACTCTACCCCAACCAGACATCAAGGTCAAGAATAGTGTTAGACATTCTGATTGAACAGCATCCTTGACCAGATATGATAAAGACAGCCCACATCTTCTGTGACCTTCCTTACCAACACCCAGAATCGGTCTAACTGAGAAAATAGCAGCAAATCCCAGGAGAGACATTGTACAAGATGCCTAGTAGTAATACCATCAAGCCTAAGGAGACACGGTGTCTAGAGGCAACAGAGAATCTTGGATGGGATCCTGAACAGGAAACGGTTTTGGTATAGAATATGAAAAGGCTAATAAAGCAGAGGTCTAGTAAACGGTAGCATGGTGATGTCAGTTTATAACTACAGCAAACACACTGTGCTAATGTAAGAGGTTAAAACAGAGGAAATGAGGTGCAGGGCACACAGGGACTCTAAATTATCAAGCTTTATGTAAATATGAAACTGTTCTACACATCACATATATGTATGACATTCTCAGACAATTAATAAAAACAAATGGCTTTTTTTTTTTTTTTAAAGTGTAGGGAGCTGGAGAGATGGCTTCAGTCAAGAACATTCACTCTTCTTCCAGAGACCTGAATTTGGTCCCCAGCACCCACACCAGGTGCCTTACAACCAGCTGCAACTCCAGTTCCAGGGGACCCAATGCCATTTTTGGCCTCTGTGGTCAACTGTATTTCACATACACATGTAATTAGAAATAAATCTTTAAAATAAAATACAATGAAGTCTGTCCATGATTTGGCCTCATCTGTAATTTACGAAGATATCATTGCTGGAGTTGTAATAGATGCAAATCCTGTTCTACAGGATGTACTGACGACCTCCCTCATCCATAGTGGCATACAGGAAGCTGTCAAAGCCTTTGGCAAGTGCCAGACACATCTCTGTGTGCTTGCGTCCAATTGTGATCAGCCTATGTACGTCAAGTTGGTGGAGGCACTCTGTGCTGAGCACCAAACCAACCCAATTAAGGCTGATGACAGCAAGTAGCTAGGGGGACAGGTAGGCCTCTGTAAAGCAGACAGAGAGAGGAAGCCATGAAAAGTGGTTGGCTGTAGTTGTGGAGTGGTTAAGGACTGTGGCAAAGAATCTCAGGCCAAAGGTGTCATCCAAGAGTGCTTTCGAATGCAAGGGATGAATGAATAAAATTTTTTGGCTCATTTAAAAACAGAACAAAATGCAATTAAAAGTGG
The DNA here is from genome assembly GCA_004025045.1 of Sigmodon hispidus. Classification (NCBI taxonomy): domain Eukaryota; kingdom Metazoa; phylum Chordata; class Mammalia; order Rodentia; family Cricetidae; genus Sigmodon; species Sigmodon hispidus. The sequence goes on along the minus strand of PVIH01003322.1, from coordinate 28,501 downwards.
GAAAAATGTTGTAAAAATAAAGTTTACTTAAAGAATAATATCTGGCTGAATGCTGATATAGGCCTCTTAGTTTCCACAACACTTAAACAAAAACACAAAAGCCTTCCCTTAAACTGAATCTAGAATCTGAGACTTTTTTTTGTGTGTGTGTGTGTGTCAATTTTTAGACAGATGCAGCAGTACTGGGGAAATGACTCCTGGCTATGCAGTGTTTAAAGAGCTGTTCTTCAAGCAGCCCCACGGGGGCGCTGTCCCTTCTCCGTTGTCAGAGCGCTCTCCCAGAGTCCTGGCAGCGGGGCTAATCAGAAAATTAATCCTTTTCCCATCCCTGCCTGCTGAGGAATTCGCTTCCATCTTGGGGAGTTACTGAGAGGAAAGCCCTGAATGAAGTGGGGACCGGAGATGCTGGGAGTAACTATTATATCGGTGCCGTGAGCACTGCCCCATAGTATGTGCTGGAAGGAGATTCTTGCTGTACTTTAGGATTGTAACCTTAGCCAGTACTTTCTTTTTTTTTCTTTTCTTTTCTTTCTTTCTTTCTTTCTTTTTTTTTTTTTTTTTTTTTTTTTTTTTTTTTTTTTTTTTTTTTTTTTTTTTTTTTTTTTTTTTTTTTTTTTTTTTTTTTTTTTTTTTTTTTTTTTTTTTTTTTTTTTTTTTTTTTTTTGAGATAAGGTTTCTCTATGTAACCACCCTGGCTGTCCTGGAACTAGTTTTGATGACCAAGCTGAACCTCAAAATCAGATCCACGAGCATCTACCCCCATAGTGCTGGGATTAAAGGCATGTGCCGCTACCAGCTGTAGCCTGTACTTTTTTGTACTTGGTTCATCCGGCAAATTCTTTCTGCACACTGCCTGTGGGCCATGTCCTGTGCAAGCAATAGGGGAACCCTGGCAAAGCAGCCACATAAACTGGTGAATGTGTAAGTCATCTAGAATTTAGTGGGACCTGGCTGAGGGCAAAACACCACTTCAGTGCAGATCACACTGGATCTGCCCTTATTGCTAGATGCTTAGGAACAGAGCATATCAACTTGCTCTCCGTCTCATGTAGATGACCAAGGGAATCCAGAGGTACCAGTGGACGACAGAGGCCTCAGAACACACAGAAGGCTGGTGAGTTGGCCCATACTCTATTTTGAAAGCCCACTAAACTGTCTCCTGGTCATTACTTCATGCATTACAGCTCCCAAATCTCATATTTAGTGTGCTGGTTGGTCTTATGTCAATTTGACACACAAACTAGAGGTATCTGAGTGGAAGGAACCCCAACTGAGAAAATGCCTGCAGAAGATCTGGTTGTAGAGCATTTTCTTAATTAGTGTGGAACCCAGGCTATTGTAGGTGGTTCCAATCCTGGGCTAGTGGTTCTAGGCTCCATAAGAAAGCAGACTGAGCTAGCCAGCTAGCCGGGGAAAGCAAGGCAGAAAGCAGCACCCCTCCATGGTCTCTGCATGAGCTCCTCCTCCAGGCTCCCATCTTATTTGAGTTCCTGTCCTGACTTCCTTCAGTGATGGGGGAGTGTAAGCCACATGCACCTTTTCCTCCCCAACTTGCTTTTTGGTCATGGTGTTTTGTTCCATCCACTCTAACTAAGACATTTAGTCTTCATAAGATGCAAGAAGAAAAAGCCACATTGCAACTGGAGCAAAGACCACACAGGCAAATGGGTTTGGATGGAACTCACAAGATGAGAAAAAAACGATGAGGCCAAGCCATTCCCATGTCACGGAAACTGTTTGCAAAAGTTTAGAGTTGGAATGTCCCCCAAGGGCTTATGGGTTAAACACTCCAGTAGTGTCGCTATTGGGAGGTGGGGGGAAATTTAGGAGAGAGGACTCTATTTGGAGAAGAGGATCATGGGAACATGTTCTTGAAGGGAATATTGGGACTCCCTTCTTTTCCTCTTTCTTTTTGGCTTCTGGACTCACACAAGGAGAGCCAATTCCTGTACCACAGTCCCTTTGTGGCAGTAATCTGCCTTATTCCAGGTGTAAAGAGACAGAGTATTGCAGGGGAGTGTCAGAAACTGTAAGTTACCCCAACCCTTTTCTTCATTCAGCTGTTCTCCTTAGGTATTTTGTCATAGCAGCAAAAGCTAAGACAAGCCTCTTGAGAATGCATCAGACTAGTTCTCTGGGTTTCGCTCTCTATTAAGCACCCTGCTCATGGCATATTATCATGAAATTTTCTTGGTATTTTCTTTACCTACTCTTGTCTTTTACTAGACTATAATAAATAACATTTGTCTTTCCACTACCGAATCCTCAGCAGCTAGAACAGCATCCTCTGTGAACTGAGTGAAGTTTGTCAAAAGGGGCCACATGTGATCCCATGTGCACGAGCTTGCTAGCATAGTCAGAGTCACGGGCAAAGGGAAAGGGTGGTTGCCATGGGCTACAGGAAGTGAGTTAGTGTGCAGTGGATGTAGTCTTGGGTTGGGAGACAGATGGTACAAAAATGTGAAGTGCTTTGTGTGCCATTGAACTGCACACTTAAAAATGGTTAGAACAATAAATTCCATACTCATTTTTGCCACAATTATAAAGGAATGAGAAATGACCATATCCCATACAGCCTTTCAGAGGAAAGAGCAGAGCCTCAGAGAGGGAAGCATGTATGTGTTCCCCAAGGTTAGGTCCTGTCATGAGAAGTATCCCTCCAATGACAGGAGCTGTTAGCAGGAGGATGCTGGCCATGGACCTGCCTAGAGAGTTTGTGCAAATATCTCATGAGAATTCTGGTGCTTAGCTCAGAGGGTCGAGAGCTGGGTGAGGAAGAACACTCACAAAGGCTCTGGATTTTGGTCGCATTTGTCCCTTGCCCTGGACCTGCTTGGGAGGAAGGAGGTGAAGAAGCTCATTGTAAACTCTCTTGACCACAGGTTTCTAACTGCAGTAAAGAGGGTGAGTGACTTACATGTACCCGACTCCTCAATGTATCAGAAGATCCATGGCACCTGAGAGCTCCGTCCAGCAGTGGTGAAGTCCGCCTCAGTGGAAAGGGGAAGTGTGAAAGAAAGAAGTGGTGCCTGATCACACCCTAGCTCTTTCAAAACTTTTCTTGGAGTTCAGGAGATTCCTCACTGGAGAGCCATCTCTTCCCCCTAAATTCAGGAAGCCATGCTGGCTCCTTAACTCTTACAGAAGGGGGAATCCCACAGGACATGATGTCTGGAAAGAGGTCCTCATTACTGGTCCCCATGTCCTTCCCTACAAAACCAACTCTACTTGTGTGGAGAACACAGAAGTGCTCTGCATGTCTGAGGACACCAAAATGTCCACTAAGAATAGCTCCCTTTTCCATTGCCATTGGTCTTAAAGAGTCAAAGTTTTTCCCTTTGAACCTTTGTTCTGGAAGGACCATAACAGAAGGCACAAATGCATTCACTTATTCAATACATGTTTACCAAGTACCAATTAAACAGAAAACACTATATATGTATGTGTGTGTGGGGAGATAAAACATGATCACATACTTCAGAGTACACACATTCAGACAGAGGAAAATACACAGGATTAATACTGGCCAAAAGAACACTTTAATCAAGCCCTAAATGATGGACAGATCTGAGTGGGGAGGCATAATTGGTACAGAGAATAATGACATGGAAGAAGAGACATTAAGGATCAGATGGCAGACAGGCAGGTGGCTGATTTGTAGACTATGAAGTATTTGAGTGTGTAAGTAGCATAAAATTCTCCAAGAAGGGAAATGAGAACCAAGGGTAGGAAAGTAGTTTGGTATGAGATTTTCAAGGGCCTTGGAGGCCAGGACATTTGTATTTTGATAGTTAACGGGGGAGTAATTTAAGGTCTGTGAGTGGGTGAGTGATACGATCTAAACTATGTTTTAGGAGGAACAAGAAAGGGATTGCAATTGCCCAGCCAAGGGGTAATGAAGCCCTTAAGTAGGATGGTTGCTGTGAAAATTGGAAAAGAGGAAATAGATGAGAGAGGCTTTGGGGAGGTAAAATAAATGGCGCCTGGCTCCTGATGGCATACACCATTCTCTCACCTTGTTCGACCCTCATCCCTCTCTTTGCTCTGATCATAAAACTGGTATGAGGCATCCCTTAACACCCAGACTTACACTTCCTGCAAATAGTCTCATCAGTATTAGGTAAGGCTTCATTGCAATAACCATGAAGGACACCCCAAAGAACAATTCTTGACGTTCCAAATGAAGACCCAATATCCCACATCTACATTCCTATTGCACTTTCTTGGCATTCTGACCTTTAGGTAAGGTTTGCCCCACTCTGGGAAAATAGGAACCTAAGGAAACACAGATTGTTCTGCAGCATCTCTGGCTGCTTACACAGAGGAGAAATCAGAATCATGAAAGTCAATTTGTTTAAATGACTGTAAATTTCTTCCTTTGTCCCATCATTCTGCTTTAAGAGCATCTAAGAGCTGTGCAGTACTAATATTATATACTTATATAAAAGGATTTTAACAATAGAATTTTATACTAAAATTTGACAAATTCAGAAAAGCAGTCACCAAAACAATTGGATTGGTAATTCAACTGTAAAACAAAATCTAGGTGTTATATTAGTCATCCCATTTTTAGAAGCCAGAAAAGCAGGAAATGCTATGTAGTTTCCATTTCTACCTTTCACCTTTGGTGGATTGTGACTACAGTGAGTTGAAGTTACCAGCATGTGGCCATGGGAAGAGACTCCTTTCTACACCAAGTCTTTCTCTGGTTATTATTTCCAGGTCATACCTTTCTGCATGGTGACACAGGTGGTAGGCACTGGGCATGCCTGGAAGAAGCGAGTGCCTGGAACAGCCGCACCCGCAATGGTGATAGGGTACACTGCACAGGTACCAGAGACACAGTGTCATAACTTGCAGAGTCTGAATCAAAGAAAGAAGGAAAGGCTAATCTTCTTAGAACTCAAACTTGAAGCAGGAAGTGCTCTGCCTGATCAAACAGCCAGGAGTTACGGCCCCCAGCCAGCACAGCCCTGAAATAATCTAAGGCTGAGCAGACATAATTCAATGGCGATCAAAGATAGTAATGCACTGGTGGATACAAACAGCTAATGTTTCTTGAGCCCAGTTCCCTTCCACAGCTCTATGAGAGTGTGGTTCCACAACTCTCTCCCTCAGACTAGAACCTCAGATACTCCAGCACCTTCTCTAAAATGGCTCAGTACTTGTGTACAAGCTATGTGCCTTCACATAGCCTGAGTCATCTCCACATGGCCTGCCCTAGGCGGCACAGTGCATAAGCCAGTAGACAGTTGTGGTTCTGTGTTATTTAGGAAAGGGTGACAAGGGGGAGAAGTTTGTATGTGCCTACCACAGTTATAATTTTGTAAGATCTTTCTCACCTGTGGCTGAATCCACAGATGTGGAGCCCTTGGATAGAGAATACCAAGTATGCCAGCTGTGACTGACTACTGCCTTAAACACTGGCCCTGTGTAATTTTACCTAACTGTTAAAATACTTTCCTATGCTTCTTTGCCATATGAAGTAACTAAGAACTTGTATGAAAAGCGCAAGGTCAGCAGCTTGGGGCTCAATCCAGACTAAAATCACACGTGTGAAACCCTGCTGCCTTCCACCTATCCTGCTTTTGGCTTGGCTGAGGCAATCAGCCTCCTTCTGCAGGAGATACTGGTGCAAAGCAAGACAGATGTCCAAAGTACCCTTAAAGCAAAGGAGTCTGGGAAGAATTTTTTCCAGATCAGTGAAACAGAATAATATATAAAGAAATCTATTTAAATATATATACATGTAAATTTGTATAATTTGATATGCTGTTTTAAATCAATAAGAAAAGTAGATGGCATTAAGAAATGCACATAAATCAGTTGCTGTTTGAGGGGGATGAAATGAGTTAAAGTCGTGCATTTTGTCAAGAAAGAAGAAAGGGAGGGAGGGAGGGGGAGGGAGGGAGGAACGGAGAAGGGGAGAGGGGGAGGGAGAAGGAAAGGTCCGTCCTTCAGGGGCTCTGAGTTTTGGAGGTAGTGTTCATCTCACCTATAAGGATTCACTGGCAAAACACTTCAGAGATACAGCATTTTATTTTACTTTTTTACTTGGGGGGAAAGGATGCTTAAAAGGCAGAACCGAGCTTTACTGTCTCCTGAACCCCGGGAGACATACGCTCCTATGACCTCCCTAGGCCAGAAGCACATATGCTACCTTCTTGGGAAAAAGGGTTTCTAGGCTGGCTACTGCTCTGGGGCTGAGGGATGGCTTCCTTTCTGTTACTATTGTTGCTAATGAAAAATAAGAGATGATGGAATAAACAAACTAAATAGACTGCCTTCTTGGGAAAATTCAAGGAGAATCAAGACCAAAATGAATATGTAAAAATAGAGAAAAAAAAGAAAAAGAAAAGAATGATTCAAGGGTTGGAGAGATGACTCAGCGGTTAAGGGCACTGGCTGCTCTTCCAGAGGACCCGGGTTCAACTCCCAGCAACCACATGGAAGTTCACAATTATTTGTAACTTCAGTTGCAGGGGATCTGCATCTCACATTATATATATATATATATATATATATATATTTATATATATATATATATAATAAAAATATCACAACTGAGCTTTTTTAAGTAGCTCTCAACAAATCTTATTTTGTCTTTGTGAGTGATGAAGGTAAAAACTGTCAATGGTGTCTTTGCTATGGCTTAGGGTGGGGTCAAACAGTCACAATCACCAAGATTTGGCTCCTGGTGACAAGAGAGTTGGCTAAGGCTCAGAGAGGGACAGCAAGGTGGAAAATCCAGGACCTGATAGAGGATGCTGCCTTTGACTGGCATGACAGCAAGCCCACAGAACAGAATCAAGAACAGAGACCAGCCTTTTGAAAGGGTGACATTATCACAATCTGAGTTGGGTGTGTAAGGACAGAAGGTAACTAAGTTGCCAACATGAAGATATTCGCTAGGCACACAAATAAGCCTTCACACCTGGAGACTGTGGCTAGGGACTGACCTTGAAGCTAGAGGGATGTTAGGAGTCAATGGCTTTGGGGCTCTCTCATTTGGGGACAGTTGGTCCTTCACTCTACAACCAGCCATTCTTGTCACTCAGCAGGATAAAGATATGCTAGGAGGTGATGAAGAGTAAGAATACAGTGATGAATGCAGGGTTGTGTGGATGTTTTCTCTGTGTTAATGATGCCACAGTATGGGGAGATCTAGCTGGGACTGGACATACAGGATGTTCTTTGTTGTGTCTGTTTGTTGTTAGACAGATGTAGGAAGTAGAAACAATGGGACAGGTGTCAGGAGGTAGAGTTTGATGAGAGCTAAGGAGACACCCTCAGCATTTACTGTTGCTTATTCGGGTCCTTTGTTTCTTCTCCCAACTGCACCTCAGAGCCAAACACACGGCTGCAGACATGAGCCCAGGGGCTGCTGTTGTACAACGTCACTGAGCTCACATAAGTCTCACAACTAGTCACAGTATGAAAACAGTGAACACACAGGCCTTCCTGCTCTGGTAGCGATTGTGTGTGTGTGTGTGTGTGTGTGTGTATGTGTGTGTGTGTATGTGTGTGTGTGCTGTGCATGCTGTGTATGTGTGTGTGTGCGTGTGTGCATGTGTGTGTGCTTGTATGCACATGGAGGTCCAATGTTACTGAAGCTGGTGCTCATCACTTCCAAGTGAGCCCAGCACTAAGCTAGTCAGCAGTGTTGCCCAAGTGAAATTCCATCTATGCTTTTCGAGAGGTAGAATTACAGGCAGCTGCCAAACCCACTCAGTTGTCCAGCTTTCGTGTGGATTCTGGGGTTCACACTCTGCCCCTCACACTTGCACGGCTAGTGCATTGTTCACTGGAACCCTCTACTAGTGGTGATTCCTCCCTTCTCTTCTCCTTCTCTTCCTTCCTTCCTTCCTCCCTTCCCTCCCTCCCTCCCTCCCTCCCTCTGGACCTCCTTTCCCCTCCCTCCCTCCCTCCTTCCCTCTCTTTTTCCTTCTCTTTCTCCCTCTCTTATCTCCATCTATCCCTTCTTTCTTCTTTTCTTTCTGAAACACAATCTCCTGGACGACTTGCAGTTCACCATGTAGACCAAACTGGCCTCAGCTTCACAGAAAACCACCTGCCTCTGCCTCCTGAGTGCTGGAATTAAGGATGTGCACAACCGTACATAGTTTAGTTCTGATTCTTAGATGCTGGCTATGTTTTCAGCTCACTTATTGGTTAGAGACACTGTCTTTAGTCCTTACTATCGACTTGTTTTACATAAACAAGGCAAACTACCCCAAACCCCTTACCTCAAGGGTCTCAGTTTACCATCTTTCCTCCCGCTCAACCCAAGAACTATTCCACAGATCTTTTCTTTGTGCTAAGGATCCTGCCAGGTACTAAAAATAAATCATGAAGCTCTGTGATTTCAGAATTCATGGTCTAAACAGGAAGAGGAAAGTATGCAGACCAATTAGATAGCAATAATGTTATATCTTTTAAATATGAAATATGAAAGCAGCACAAATGTCCTCTGAGTTTTCTTTCTCCCAGCACCTAGCTTGGTATCAAGAATGTTTGAAAGAGTGTACATGATTCTATCACACTGTTATATCACTGATATTTTGGCACTGATATTTTATCTCCCATTTCCTAAGTTTTTCTTTGATAAAAACAAAATCTTTGCCCCCATCTATAGTGAAGATGCTGGGAAAACAAGTCTTGTGTCAACATAAGCCTCTGCGATTCATAGGAGAGGGGAATTGTTTTTTAGAACTTTGTGAGTCTGGGCAGACATGCAAGGGTGAGAATGTAATTCTTTTTAGGAAATGTGTATACAGGAACGCATGCATGGAAGAAGCCGACTCAGCTACACAGCTTCCCGGTCTAGCTTCCTCTGTGAGATAAGAAAGGTTGTATATTGGCAGAAACACACACACATGCACAGGCACATATATTCAAGTTCATAATCTATTTTAAGTTCTGACAATTGTTTTTTCTTGTTTGTTGGTGACAGGGTCTGACTATGGACCCTGGACTGCCATCCCACTCATCTCCTGCCTCTGCCTCCCAAGTGTTGGGATTATAGTAGCAACAGATTATTTTGACTTGTCTATAGTTAAGAAATCAAGTATAAATATATATCTAATGATAGGATATACATGGATGGGCTTGCAGGAATCCAGCCCCCCCCCCACACCATACTATAGGCAGTACTGTGTATTTTCAAGAGAGGGTCCCCACTTGCTACCCAACTGAACCCAAGGCCAAGGCCCATGAATAAGACAATTTTTCACTTCATAAAATCAAGGCCTTTTAGTATAACATGCTGACGTAATACTGTACTTACATCAAGAGCCACGGACTGCTTGGCCCAGGACTTCTTCACTTGATCGTACATAATTGTGTTGTTGATGCCAAGGCCACAAAAGATAACAAAAGCCTAGGACACAGAAATCCTGTTAATTAGAAGCTGTAATAACTCAGAGCCAAAATCTAATATGAAAGCAGGAGGTCACCAGAGACAGTTCTGAAAATATAATTTTATTGTGCTCAGAGGTGGGCCTCGGGGAAATGTGCATTAAAATCTTAATTACTATTGTCATGTAGAACTTTATAGCTCACATTGCATATGAGGAAAAAAATCATTACTTATGACACTGTGAAGAAATAACTTCACACATTTGAAAGCATACAATGTGCTTACATGTGGTCTTAATTTATTTGGGCAGTAGACTGATTTTAATTATTGTATTTTATTTAAGCAGAAGCAGCCCCTTTTAGTAGCAAGACTATAAAATATTTTGGCTAAGAAAGTAAGGAAGAGAAACCATGAGGTAAGAGCTAAGGACAATGAGACTGACTTGGAACCAGCAACTAAAAATGATGCAATGACAAAGAACTATGATATACTTTTTAGTGAGTGGATTCTGACACAGTCCATGAGAACGCACATTAAAGCTAACCTCTTATGCAGCAGACACAAGGGAACAGAGCCTTGTAAACTAGAGGAACACAGGGACATATATCTGGCAGGGCTGGCTAAGGGTCTCCTCACTGGACATGTGCAAACAGGCAAGGATGGTAATATCAGACAGAAATGAAAACAGTTCATTTCTGCAATAAGACTCAGACACAGCAAGCAAAGGTTACAAGCTAATCCAATGAGTGAAAACACAATCAAGTCTTGCCTATGCACTTATATAGTCTTTAAATTTTCCTCTTTTCTGGCACATCATTTAACTATATTAAAATGATTAATGTTTATCTTAACAGATGTGAGCATGGCAACTGTTGGTGATTCAGTTCCCACCCCTGGCATATACATTTATTGGCTCACCTCAAAAAGCCGCTGGTCTGCATCATCAAAAGGTTTCCCGTCGAGTCTGTTCAGTACTTGAGCGACCCCTGTTGAGGGAAGGAGGGGACGGTGGCCATTGTCAGTACTGTGACAGAGTATGCCATAGCTAATTCTAGGAATAGCTTAACTCACTCATTTTCAACTCCTACACACTGGAGGTGTGATATAGTTGTCAAGTATATATACACACAGTTTTACATATATCACTGAATCTATTTATCTGTATATATAATATATAGTTCCTCCCTTCCACATACACTTTGGTGTTTGGGAGGGGCAGTGCGGCATAGTGATTTGGACAACTATAGTTCAAATTTCAGGTCCAGTGTCAGTTGTGTGATCATGTGTAAACGAACTGTTTCAGTGATGAAATTCCTGGTCTATACAAAAACAATTAAAATGCAAAGTATCGCAGAGAATTATAAAGATGTGAAATATGTTTTAAATTTTCATTATGCACATTCAAGACATATAACATGATGCTATGGAACATATACACATAGCAAACTTAGTTCTGCTACTTGCTATCAATGGCTCACATACCTCTAATGGACTCAGTTTATGAGGATTTTCTCTTTTCAAATACATTCCAAGCATTATACCAGACATGTTGGCATTTGATTTCTGAAACACAGCAGTCTACTGAAAAACTCAGTCCTGAAAGCCACTAGTCTATGTCCCCATTTAGTAGAAATAAGCCAATAAAAATAACAATGGTAGTCCACACTTTTAATCCCTGCACTTGGGAGGCAGAGGTAGGTGAATCTCTGTGAGTTCAAAGCCAGCCCAGTCTACAAAGAGAGTTCCAAGAAGTCCAGGGCTGTTACACAGAGAAACCATGTCTTGAAAAAAAAAGAAAGGAAGAGAAAAATAGAAAAATAGCTATGATTCTAAAGAGATACTGTATTTTTTCTTAAAGCACATATCTTCTCACTGATTCACAACAACATGTAACTAAATGAAAAGTCTTTAACATATAACAAGAAAACTACAGCCTGAACTTTGAAGTAATAGAAGATGTTTATCATTAGGAGTGAGATGTAGGACTATATGTAAGGTTAACATTTAATCAACACACAATTGTTTCCTATGGACATTTTTTTTCTCTTTTAAAAATAGGTACATTTCCCCATTTTCATTTCTGATTTTATTAATTTGAATACTCTGTGTTTTGGTTAGTTTGGATAAGGGCTTATCTATCTTGTTGACTTTCTCAAAGAACTAACTTTTTAATTGTTCTAAAGCCTTCAGCTGAGTTGTTAGGTCTCTTGTGTGAGCTTTCTCTCTCTCTCTCCTCTCTCTCTCTCTCTCTCTCTCTCTCTCTCTCTCTCTCTCTCTCTCTCTCTCTCTCTTAATATAGGCATCTATCTAGTGCTATGAATTTTCCTCTTAACACTGCTTAATAAATAGATACATTTAAAGCTTTATATCTGATATAGGTTAATTCCCCATTGTGTTCAGGGTCAGAGTCTAAGAGCCTAGAATATTCTTTATGCTTCATAACACACTAGTTTATTTATGTAAGTTAAGCAGTCCAGTGGGGAAGATATCCCTTAAAAATGTAGGACTTGGGCTACAGGTGTAGCTCAGTTGTACAGTGTTTGCCTAGCGAGCAAGAAGTACCACATACATTGTATGTGGAGATGGACCTGTGTAATTTCAACACTCAGAATGCAGATCTAAGAAAACCAAAAGTCCCAGGTCATTCTTGGATACATGTAGAGTATGTCCCAGTCAGGAACACATAAGGCTCTGCTCAAAATCAGTCAGTCAGTCAGTCAGTCAGTCAGTCAGTCAGTCAGTCACTCACTCACTCAATCAATCAATCAGTCAGTCAGTCAATCAGATCTTGAAACCACTCACAGGGTACTAGGACATTGATTAGGCAGTAATAGCTTTGAGCCAGAAATCTTAGGACATAGTAGAGAGAAGCAAGATTATATGTTATGTACCAAATACATCCATCACCTTATGTCTCTTAAGAGAAAAAAAAATCACATTTTACTATGTTTCCATAGTTTTAAGTAAGACTTTCTTTTTCATGATTGCTTAAGCTCAGCCATAAACTCTTTTTTTGCCTGGGCTTCTGGACTGACACTACTATTTTCTTGACTGAGTTGTTCACTTTTGTTGGTTTGTGTTTTATTGAGGCAGGGTCTCCTATGCTTTGAACTCACTGTGTAACTGAGGATGACCTTGAACTCTTCCTGACTCTATCACCAAAGTGTTGGATTTCAGGTATGTACCCCTATGCCAAGTTCTGGCTGTTTTTTGCGGTAAAGGGAAATGGAAGGGAGGGAGCGAAATATTGGAAGCCGTTTTTGCCTTCAGTTTTCTCACTGTGGGGAAAGTATCTGCTCAGAGACATGCCTGGAAAGATACAGGTCCAGATGTGCCCAGCACCCTTCCTCCCACACTGCGTGTAAGAGCTCAGGCACAGGCATAGACATCACAGGAAAGTCAGGACTCCGTGAGCTTAATCTTGATTCTTTACTAACTGTAACTTTGTAATTTTCCCCTCCCTTCTTCCCTCTCTACTTCCATCTCTATTCTTCAATATCTATCTGTAATATAAAATAACAAAGTTCAATTGGTAGGCTTCTGAGACCCCTCCCCCTTCAGAATTTACGAGCTCCTTGAGTTGAGTAGATGTTTGTTCTTGTTCTAGGTAATGCCCACTTTTCATTATTCTGTGCTTATGGAATTGTAGAAGACTACTGAGACACACATTGGTAAATTCTGGGCATAAACATTTGGAAGACACCGGAACTGGTGATATATGATTATAAATCTGAGTATTTGGCAGGCAGAGGAAGGACAGTTGTTGTGAGCTCCAGGCTAACACACACAAACACACTCACATATACACTCACATACACACATACAAACACACTCACATACACACAAACACATACACACACACACACACACGCAGACACACACACACTCTCACACACACAGACATACACTTTCACACACACAGACACACACGCAGAACACACTCACACACACACTCACATACACACAAACACATACACACAGACACACACACACGCAGACACATACACTCTCACACACACAGACATACACTTTCACACACACAGACACACATGCAGAACACACTCACACACACTCACATACACACTTACACACATACACAGTCTCACACACATACACACAGACATACATGCACTCTCACACACACAGACACACACATACACACACACACACTCTCACACACAGACACACACACTCACACACACACTCTCACACACAGACACACACACTCACACACACACTCTCACACACATACACACACACACACACACACTCACATACACAATGGGGAACACATAGAAATATATGGACCTGTTTTCTGTTGTGAAGAACAGTGTCTGCCGCTTCATAAGGAATCATGTGGAAAATGTCTTACCAATTATTTGGTGGTTGCTGTTCCAAATAGGGACACAGAGAACAGATCTTATGTGAAAACCAGATATCTGGTCAGCCTAGGATAGAAAAAAGAATTTAATTATCATTAAATATTAACTACCCATAGAAAAGTTATTTCTATATATTGTACTCCAACATTTTTGAGACACGATCTGACTCTGCGATTCAGTGTAGCCTTGAGCTCCTCCCTTCTCACCTTGGTCTTCTATCACAGAGCACTCACCATAGCACCCATTCTACCCAATCTTTTGACTAAAAACCACCATTCTCTCTCCTCTTTATCACGGCATGAGCAGCATTAGAAATCAAATTCAAACAGAATTTGCCAAATAAATCAGACAAGATAGTAAACTGACCTGAATACCTCAGTCCCTGCAACCACAGAGAAATGGGCTACAATTATGGTACCAGACAAGTATTCTGCAATGGATTCTGGGTAACTAAGGCATTTTAATCAAGCCAATAGTTAGTGTTTATCTTTGATTGGCCCTACCCATTGGTAAGAATGTTTGAACCTACATGAAAATGTGTCATATGCACATTAACTTTTAATACTTTACATTTTAAGATTTGTTTTTATTATTTTAAATTATGTTTATGAATCTGTGTGTGTGTGAGTGTGGGTATCACATCCCAGAACTGGAGTTACAGGCAGTTGTGAGGCACCTGTCGTGGGTTCTGGGGCCTGAACTTGGATCCTCTGGAATAACAGTGCTCTTAGCCCAGCTACCTCTCTAGCCCAATACTACATATTTTTAATTTTGCCAAGTTGTTATGAATGTTGTAAAACCCCATAACAAAAAATTAATTTAATAATTTTAAATTGAGAAAAAAATAAATGAGAAGATTCAGAAGAACTCTGAGCTCTAACAGAGGTCAGTTATGAAAGTCTATTAATGTGAAATATCTGAAGATAAGTTTTGTATTTGAATGTCCAGAGAGAAGCTACTGAGGCTGGAAGGCCCTGGTGAGCTCATATGACCTTTCTTCCGGTGAGAAAGGATAATCTGTCTTCTTATCACTATAGCTGAAAAAAAAAAAATAAGAGAGCAATGACGAAAAGAGATCTTAAATATTCATTAAGAGTTAAGAGCTACGTATTTTTAAGAGTTAAGAACTACGTACTGAAAAATTTAAATCTAGAGATTAATTTACAAAGCTGATTTTGTATTTGATATATTTTTAAAAAATAATTTTCTATGTTGGTTTTAAAGGTGAAGATCCAAAAAGGCGTAGAAAGATGTAAAAGTTCATAGTGATAGAGTCTGCCTGGTTCTAACAAAGTACCCTACAAACAAGAAATAAAAAGCCATAGACACTTCATGTCCCTTCCTCTCCACTAACAGTACATGGAGTTCTACCAACAAAAACTAGACGCTTCATTTAAAACTGATAGAAGCTGAGTCACTAAATGTATAGGCTTGTGTGGCTGGCATCTTTTCTACAATATTACATTTTGTGGTTTATTCACTTTGGCTGTGTTACACAGTGGCATTCCCCTGTCTGAATGTCACATTGCTAAATCATTCCACCCTTGTGGACACTGACTTTTTTTCCGCTTAATCACAAGTAACGTACTTAGGAATATTTTTGTACATGCTTCATACACATATGAATGAATTCCCTCTGTAACTATAGTAGAATCGCTGGGTTTCAGATATGCCAGTGTCAGTGGATGCAGCATCCAAAAGGCTTCTTAAAGTGCTTTTCATCAGTTAACAAGCGCATGGTCATTCATCTGCTTTACACAGTCACCACTCAATACTGTCTGGGTTTTGTTTGCTTTGTTTTTGTGGTGAAAATACTATGGCCATCTCTGATAACCAGGAGAACCACTTACCTTGGCTTGTTTGTCTTTGTGGAATAATTATCAGTGCCTCACCATTCAGACTAGACATCACCAGCTTGTCTATGACAGACAGTGAAGTTGTGTGGCCTTCTTATATTGTCTATATCCATCCTTTTTCATAAAATACCTCTTCAGAGGTGTTTTTCCTACTGGGTTGTCTGATTTTTAAAAATCAAATTAAAAAAGCTTGTTCTACATGATGAATAAGAGCCCATCAAGCCCATCATCTATAGATTATGTCTTCCTTCTTCTATAACTGTTCTTTCATTCTCTTGCTTTTGCATTAGAGGTTCACAATACAATATCACCCAATATCATAGGCTTTAATTTACAGTTAAGACACTTTAGTATCTTATTAGAGAAATCTTTTCCCACTTCTTGCTTCATGGAGACTGTCTCCTATTTTTTTAATAGACTCTTGGTTGCTTTAATTTACAGTCCAATTTTTGTGTGGAATGCAAACCATGGATTGAAGCTTTAAAATGAGACAACACACTGTTTTGAGGTGGAAACAATTTCTTCCTCAGTCTGCAATACCGTCGTCTTCATTAACCAAGTGTTTGTGTGTGCTTCTGAACTCTCCACTCTTACTCTGTTGATCTAGATAGCTCTTTCAACCCTTCTGCCTCAAATAACTCACCATATCTTATTGGGCAGTGAGAAATCTAGACTTTACATTTCTTTAGTATCTGACAGTTCCATTCAAATTTCAGAGTTAATGAATTATGCATGTGCTGAACACACTGCTGGTACTTGCGGAGGTACTGAATCATCAGCAACCTTGGAGAAAACTTGTTTTGACAGAGTTGAGACCTTTTAAAAAAGACTCATTAATTTTAATTGTGTTTATATTTGTGTCTGTGTGCATATGTCCATATGTGGGTGCAGGTGCCCACAGAGGCCACAAGAGGGTGTGTGATCTTCTAGGGCTGCATTTGTAGGCAGTTGTGAGCCAGCTGATGTAAGTGCTAGGAACCAAACTCTAATTCCCTGCAAGCATCTTCATCACTAAGCCATGTCTCTAGCTCCCCAGAGCTGAGTCTTTTGATTCATAAACATCCTTCAGTTTATTTAGAGCTTTTCAAATTTCTTTCAGTAACATTTTATATGTAGAACTCTTACACACAATTTGTTACAACCATGCCTTGGTGTTTCAAAAGTTTATGTTATTATAAACGTTGCTGTTACTTTATTTTCTAATGCTTTATTTCCTTTAGTATAAATGGGGGATTATTTCCAGAGTCTTTAGAGAAATAAAAATGTGTGAATAGTCAAATCTCTTACATAGGGTGGCAGCATATCTGTACACAATGTATACACATCTTCCTGTATACATATCTCATCTCTAGGTTACTTACCTCATCTAATGTAATGCAATGCTATGTCAATGGGGAGTATAGGGAGTAATGGTGTGAAAAATCTGTTTATGTTCAGTACAGATGCATTTTGTTTTTGTTATTGTTTCTGAGCAGGATTTTACTATATAAACCAGCTGGTTTCAAACTTGAGGTCCTGCTGCTCAAGTCTTCTGAGTGCTGGGATAATCGGCATGTTCTACCACCCTTAGCTCAAGATGCAATGTTTTGATAATTTCAATCTGCAACTGTTTAAAATCACAGACACAGAACCTACAAATATAGGAGTCCAGCGGTCACTGGACATCTTAAGTTTTAATTATTATGCCTAACCCTAACCCTAAGTTACATCTTAAGTTTTAATTACTATGCCGAAGCATACTAATTTTGCCTAATCAAAAATGCCTCTGATCTGCAAGCCCCTTGTCCAAGGACAGACAGCTCCTGAAATACTGGAGGCTATTGTTTATGGAAGATAATAAGTCACATGTTTCTACTCCCCTAAACAAGTTTATTTGACTCATCTGCACCAGATGTACTTGGTCACATCATGTAGGTTCACAGGCAGAAAATATGTCAGAATGTACTTTTGCCCCTGATTGGATGTAAGCTAGCAGTACATCCGGGTGTATGCTTGCTCCTGATTGGACCTGACTGGAAATTCACTGAATTATTGGTTTTCTTTCTTAAGTCATTGCAAATATGATTCTGGGCCATTTCTCAGGAATCTACATGGGTATGGACCTGCCAAAACTCATACATCTGACCAGTAATTAATTAATACTTGCTTCAAATTCGGTTTTAAACTGTGGTAGTGGTCTTTCTTATTCTTAATTGGTGGGATTCACAATATATAGAAATAGAATTGAGTTTTACATAACAAACTTGTATTCATCAATCTTCCTGTATCAATTATTAATTTTAATGTCATTTGTATATTGTTTGTGATTTTTTTAGCCACACAATTCTTCCATCTTATTCTTTACTTCTTTTACCTTTTAATTATGTGATTTTTGGCCATGTGATTTTTCTCCTTTAGTCTGATATAGAACATAGGTGTAGTGGGATTATGTTGTTACCTTGTAAATAATTGCCCCCTTACTGGTTTAATAAAAGTGCTGATTGGCCTAAGGCAGACAGGAAGTGTGGGTGGGGCTACAGACTATAAAACTCTATGAACAGAAAGAACAGAGCAAAGATGGCACAGAGAAGCCAGAGAGACACCATAGAGACATCACAATGAGATGCCAGCAGATGCAGAGGAAAGAAGTTGAAATGCTACTCTGAGGAAAGGCACCAAGCCGCATGGCTAAACAAGATAAAAATCATGGGTTAGTTTAAGGGTAAAGACTTAGCAAGTTAATGCATGGGCCCTAGGTCAAGCAGCATAAAATTAATACAAGTGTCTGAGTGTTTCTGTGGTACAACCAGTCAGAACCTCAGAGCTAGGCCAGAAAGTCTGGTCCAGAAACCACATATTACATATAGGTAGGTTTTTAAGAACCCTAGCCTAAACATGATCTGAACAAGGACAAACCAATAGACATGCTAATGTGGAAGGGAGTGAAGCTTAGGGATCCTCAACTCTAGACAAAAAAACCATAGACTATAAAGGAGAGCAATCGGCTATATATTATAAGAGGGTCAACTCTAAAAACACACATACAAGTTACATTATACAGACTGAGCAGGGTATATCTAGTATTTAGATATACACATCACCACCACCAACAACAACAACACTAAGAATTGAAGAAAAGGAAGCCATGAATTTGAAGGGTGATGTCAGGTCCAAATTCTAGCACTTAGACAAAAGCCAGCACTCCTCGGGTATACAAAACCAATTTCCCCTCTACCAAAGGAGCCATTTCCCTATCACTGGCAGAAGGAACAAATGGCTATCAGTGGTGCCTACTAGTAACCAAAATACATGCTGGCCTCCAGCCTCCCTCAGTATCACAAATAACTGTCATACATTTCAGAGTCAGGCTGGCATCCTGGCTTTTTCACCCTAGATTTGTTTGGCTCATGGACTTCCCTACCCCCAGCTTCTCATTGCCCTTATAACCCTGCTATTTATGCTGTGACACTTTCTTCCTGTTCCTCTCTCTTGACCTCTTCTTTCCTTTTCCTCTTCTCTCTCTCCTGCTCATGCTTTCCTCTCTCCTGGACCAGTCTAGTCTGCTGGCTTCATTCAGTCTACTACTTTCTTTCCATACTCTGAGACTTCCAGATGTCTCTGGCTGTACTCTCCTTCATATCCATAATAAAAACTTCCTCTTAACCATACCACGGAGCAGTCATATTGTCGGTTTATACCCTTAGTTTATTTAGTGGATGTATGTGGGAAGTTTTGGAGTGGGGAAAGGAAAGAGAAAATGATATAATTATATTACAATCTTAAAAATTGTTAAAGTTATTTAAAAGATAAAAAAGAATTCCAGATGAAAAATAAACAGACTAAAACAAAAATGCAAGTATAAATCATTCATTCAGTGTACCCTTCCCCCAGATATTTATTAAAGCCTCTTATGTACATTTACAGAGCATTGGGGATATAAAAATGAACTCAGTTGCTATTCTTGAAAAACTCAGTCTACCAAAGACAGAACTAAAAATGAGTTATGTGTCCAAGTAGACAACGTTCAGAGCACAGTATTTGAAAACCTCCAAAAAGACTACAGAGAAATCAAGAACGCTTTAGACCCTTTAAAAACAAATCTTCGATGATGGCAATGAAGATAACATTCATTGGCTGTTGCTGTGTGGCAGTACTCCCTTCAACACTTCCCCGTGAATTATTTTATATACTTTTAAAATAACCCAATGAGGTAGGTACTGTTATCATCTGCCCTGATCAGATAAGCCTTAGAAAGATTAACTGCCGTGAATGGAAGAGCCTGGTTCACAGGAGGCCAGGCAATAACAAACACATCCATCACAGTTATCTTTGGAAAGAACAGAATGGCTTTCTCCCTCTCCCTAAGGATAGCATCAGAATTAAGACAATGCCAACAAGCAGGAAGAAGAGGCAGGCAGGCTGAGGGACGCTTCCTGGGTATAACCTGTGATCTAGTAGCCCCAGCTACTCTAGAATGGCTGGAAGGGTCATATAGCACCTGACAGACAATGGTAGTCTGAACAAGTACAGAACATTAGGTATGCTTGTCTTCCCCTGTTCTGGGACAACTGAAACTCTTATCTAATCTCTCCCATAAATCCCAGGTAGCTGAGGGATGCCTCACATTACAGAGTGAAATAGGAAAGGAACATTCAGTGAGACTGGAGAGCTCTGGAGTCTCGGGGTAAGAAAAACAAACCTTCTTAGGATGCTTGCCAGAAACAAAAGGTATTTGTTTACCCATCACTTTTAAAGCCACATCCTCACCACAAACATTTCTTTACTCTGGGCATCTAAGCTCTCTTATCCATAAGGATGACAATGTAAAGGTCCTGGCCTGAGTAAAGGTGTTGGTGGGGAACCTGGGAAGCCAAGGGAAATGATAAGAGAGTTCAAGCTGACCCTGAAATTGAGATGACGAGAGAGCAAAAGAGCATTGCATGATCAAGTCATCAAGGCAGAACCTGTCCCAAACCACAAGTAATGGAGACTCAAGGAAGTGAAAGTGGGAGGGAACATTACTTATGGCTCAAAGGGTCAGGGATGGGACAGAAATCCTGAGCCTATGATCTTAACCCAAGACTTCACTGTGTCTCCAAAATGTGAATACATTGCTACAGTCTTTCTAGACATTGATTTATTAATGTGTAACCTGAATATAAAAAGGTATAACTAACCTCTGACTTAGCAGTTCCATGCATAATTCCATGTGTTTTATGGTAACTGTCAAAGCTATGCTTAAAAACTTCCATGTAGGAGTATGAACCACAGCACTATTTATCACAATGATATATCAAAAATGGCATAGATATTCAGAAGTTGGCTAATTAAATCACAGCACATCCATACAATGGAATATTATACAACTGACTAAAGTCATGCTATAGACTATATATCTGGACATTAAAATCATTACCTATATTAAGTGAAAATTGTGCAGGTATCTGTAGAGTGCAAATATGTATTCACACTGACACATCCTTCAAAGTTATAATCATGATGATTCTCTCAAAATTGCTTATCTCTGGGTATTAAAAAATGAGTGATTCTAGTTCCTAAATTTTAAATAAGGACTATAATTACTTGTATATAAATAAAAAAGTTATGTTCAAAATAGAATAAACATGAGCAATGGTGTTAAATAGCATAGAGTGACCAAACAGAACTGATAGAAGATTGTTCAGTTTAGCAACAAGTCAGTTAGTTAAAGGTAGAGATGGTGAAGAGGTGAAGGGTGCGATCTGGAATAAAAGTCAAGCAAAGCAGAGGAAGGTCACACTGAGAAAGCTGTGCTGTGTGGACATGGGAGGAGCCGTGAGACAACATGCAAGGCTGTGTCTATAATTTCTCTCACAGTAGCTGAGGAAAGAGGCTCTCCTCAGCTAAGAGACCACTGAATGAGTGTGGGGTGGGGATGGGATGTAGTGGGATTATGTTTTGTTACATTGTAAATAATTGTCTCACCTACTGGTTTAATAAAAACGTTGATTGGCTAGAGGCAGACAGGAAGTGTGGGCACGGCAACCAGACTAAGAAAACTCTGAGAACTAGAAGAGCAGAGACACCAGCAAAGAGAGATACCAGTGGAGATGCCAACAGAAGCAGAGGAAAGGGGGCAACCATGCTGCTCTGAGAAAAGCTACCAAGCCACATGGCTACACAGATTAATGGAAATAGATTGAGATATAATGAAAGAGTAGCTAGCAATATGTCTGAGCCATAGGGCAATCAGCATAAAATTAATATAAGCCTTTGTGTGATGATTTTGGTGCTAAGCAGCAGAAGGGTTGCGAGTGAGTCTGAACCTCAGAGCTAGACCAGAAAGTCTAAGCCAGAAACTATTTATTAAAGTGGGATATGATTCCTACAAGGTGAGAGAGATGGACAGCCAAGAAAGGAGGGAGGGTACCAGAGTGGGAAGAGAGTAAAAGCTTCTGATTTAAGATCATTACAACATTTCCCCCAGTGCTGTCAGTAATAACATGGTGTTTATGGAATGTTGTACTAGTCTGGGTTAGTGGATAGAACACATGAAAGAGTAAGGCCAGGAGCCCATTTCATCCTCTGTGGGAGCTGAAGGAGAAAGCAACACATCACAGATGCACAGGACGGTCAAACAATGCATCCCAAGCCAGGGAAAAGAAGAATAACACAGCACAGAAGAAAGAAAAATTCCTAATCATTTGTATTATGGCTTAAATCTGAAATGTTTCCTAAAGGCTGAAGGTGTGGCCTCTTGTTTATTGACAGGTGTTGGGACCATTGAAGGTGGGTCTCGATGGGAGGAGGTTAGGTCTTCGAAAGGCATGGCATTCCAAGAGGCATTGAGACCCCAGCCCTTCCCTTCTCTTTGATGGCCACCTTGAAGTGAACCAACCTTTTCTATCACATGCTATTACTACAACAGGCCCAAACATGGAACCAAGCAATCATGGGTTGGAAGTATAAACCATAATAAAATTTATCTCTTATTAAGTTAATTATCTTGTGTATTTTGCCCACATAATGAGAAGCTCTTAACTGATAACTGATAACAAATTAACTGATAACAAATCTTCAAATTATATTAGCAAATGAAACATACAGGAACAAAACAAATGTTGACTGAATGACCCCCAAGCAAGTCACCCCAAACCTCCAATGCCTCGATGTTTCATCTCTGGCTGCTAGCTACCAAAATGGAAACTTGGTATTGGTTGGGTTGGTTGGTATTAATGCTAATTTGCCACAAATTAGAATCAACCTGAATAGAGAGACTCACTGAAATTGTCTTGATTTGATTTGTCCCAATTGTGGGCAGTACCTTCAGGTAGAAACCCAGACTAAAAACTTATTTTTCACAAGGAAGCTTATCTTGCTTTTTGCTGGTTTGGCCTCCCTCTTGCCCCGGAGCTGATTTACTCCAGCTGCTGTTGATTCCTTCCTTTACAGTAGAATCAGCATTTCCAAGCTTTTATGGTGGAAGAGGGAACGTAGACTCACCAGATGTTTTTTTCCGGACCTCCAGTGCCGGATGGGGACTACTGAGGTACCCTGCCTTGCAGACTGAGTAACTACAGGTCCCCCCAGAGAGATAGAGCTATTCTGGGACTACCCTGACTGTTGAGGCAGCCAGAACTCAGAACCAGGTCCTCAGCATCTCAGGTGCAATTTGGCTATAGTTGTTTTAAAGCTCACTTAATAAATTATACACATATTATAAATGAATAAATATACATGTTATATATATTCATCTCCTTATTTCTGTTTCTCTAGAGCAGGGTGGTTCTCAACCTGTGAGACATAATAACCCCTTTGGAGGGTGGCATATCAGATATTTCATTATAATTCCTAACAGCAGGAAATTACAGTGATGCAGTAATAATGAAAGAATTTTATGGTTGGGATCATCACAACATGAGGAACTGCATTAAAAGTACCAGCATTAGGAAGGTTGAGAACCAGTGCTCTAGGGAACACAACTGAACATATTCATATTTTGACATCACAATTGATTCTCTCTTTCTTCTTTATAATTTGTTTTATAAAAACATATACATGAATGTTTTAATGCATGTAGAGCATTTTTACAATGCAGATATTATTCACCCTGAAAGAAATGCCCGTGAGAACACCTCTGCCTTGTTGTTTCACAGGCTTCTGATCTAATTGTCCTAGTATAGAATCCACACCGTTAGAGTCCCTCAAATTAGGCTATGTGAGATGAAGCAGCCTTCCCAACAGGTTACAGTTTGAATAAATATGCCCTATCAGGGTGCCCGCTACTAGCCAATTAAAAAGCTACCTACTTATAGATTTGCCTTCACCTGTCCTGATGGGACATTTCCAGCTAACAGACCCAATTAAATATGGTTGATGGTTTAGCTCCTGGATACTTCAAAACAGACCTGTCATATTTCCCAACCTCCTTAAGGCCGACCGAGGAAGTGTAAATGGAATTGGTAATGTGAGTTGCTCTACCTTAATCTGCAATATATTTCCTTTTCCTACTCAACTTTATTCCTAGATTCATGAACTGGTGAGATCTTCTGGTCCTAGTACTAAGTACTAGGTACTAAGTACTAAGGCTAGGTGAGGGAGAGCCAGTCAGTCATTTCACTTCCCTGAAATGAGGACAGAGTCTATTTTTTTCTACCCTAACTGTAAGATTAATTCGAATATCTTCTAGACCACCACCTACAAATAAATGACTCTTTAAATTCTTAACAGAAGAAAAACTTAACCAACCAATCAACCAACCAACCAAACAAAGCCAGAGACTATAAAAATCCCATTCTTTGTGCTATGAGGTGAGGCCTAGGTAGCCTGTCTGATTCTTGGAACTGTGAGGGTCATATTTATCTTCACTACCCATTTCAGAGCTTGCTGTCTTAGTAACTCACGTTCTCCGAGACTTCACACGCCTCCTCCTTGTTATCAGGAATTCCTGTGTCCACTATCCTATCTTCCCTACCAAACCTCACTTTTGAGGAAAGGTCTGAAATGGCTTGTAGTATGCGTGGCTGGCAGAGGAGGCCAGAAGCATACGCATGCGTGCAAGTCCACACAGCTTTATTCCATAATGGTTTCAGTTTCGCAGTTTCATTTTTACCAGAAGCATAACTGATGGGGCAGAAGGTGTTTTAGAGAATAGAGAATGCATTGTCCTGCCAGGCTGGCACTCAGACATGCTCCTCTGTAATGGCCTGACAGCCAAAATAGGCTCTAATGCTCTCCGGCAGAGGACCTTGAAGTCTGGGGCCCCATTACCCTTAAGTGCTACATTACAAGGGCAAGTACTTTTGAGATGTCTATAACAGGCTTTGAAAAAATCAGAACTTCACAGAGAAAAATTGCATGGGACAGAAGAGGGAGGCTTAGGGTCAAAACAGGGTCATAAGCCTTAGAATTAACTCTGTAACTCAGTGTCTATTATGGCAGAGAGCATCTGATAGTGGGCTTCCTGCTACCCCTGGATTTATATTCAGAGACCTCCAAGCCAATTCTTGCATAAAACCCACCTTAGCTTTTAGTGTTCTGCTCTTCCCATTACTTAAAGAACCCTTCATATTTAAATGTTGAGTCCATCATTCATTCTTATTGTAGGCAGAAAAGAAACTCCAGGCTGAAGAGCTCTGGAAACTCTCCCATTAACTATTCAATTGGAAGAAAACATTAAAATAAATAGTAAAATATAAAACATTCAATTAAATAATGGCTGATGTTCTGTTAGTTTATTTGTGTCCGTGTCTTCTTTTGAATCTAGTGTGAAAAGATAAAAAAATTAAAAGATGATGTTTGAGAAAGTAGCTTGTCACAAGAGTTGAATTCAGAAACATGACACCAAACAAAAATAAAGCTGACATACTAGGGCAGATCATCAGGACAGGTCATCAGGACAATCTAGGCATATGCTGTAAGGACAGTATTAAACAAAGATCTCAGAATCAAACTCCAAAACACTCTGCAGTAGAAAAAGCAAAAAACAAAGCAAAACAAAAAAACCATCTAATGAGTTGATTTACTTCTACTCACATTTTAAAATCTTTGAATTTTTAAAATAATTTTGGGAAGGCTCTCAATACCTTGACAAAATGGAAGTTAATTAAATCAAAGAGATTCTAAACCTTAAAAAAACTTTACAATTTGCATAATAACAGATATAATATGAACATGGAAAAAATGTTAAAACAATAAACTCAAAAGCTCTGATTTTATCATCTCTGGAGATGACAGTGGCTAATAGTTTGGATACTGTCCTTACTGTGTTTTTTTAAAAATATCAGTTTATATATCAGCATGCAATAGATTTATAAATAACACATAACATAATGACATACTGAACAAAACTAACAACAATGTCCATAATGCACCAAATACTCTTCTAGTTATGGGTACATCTGTGAACAAAACTGAAAAGATTTCTCACCTTGACAGAGCTTACATTCCAGTGATAGGAAATCACTGTGGCAATGCTGAGCTGTGAGCAGGCCACAGATTCTCCATCTTGAAATCATAATAGTTACAATTACTCACATAAAAGGACTCATGGAAAGGGCATAGGAGGGGCTCAACAATATCATATAAGGTGACCCATGAGATGACCCGTACGATACTTGAGTACCTTCCTGTTCATGGGATGTATAAGATGGAATGGAGACTCTCCAGTGGTGTAGTCAAGGGGACTCTCTTCTTCAGTGGCTTAGTGGGGGACACTCTTTTTTCAGTGCTAGCTGCCTATTTGTTGCTCATGCTCTTATAAGTAACTTATAATAAACCTACTGTTTCATCCAGCTAGACTTGGTTAGAATTATATCGTTGCTCTGCTATTGGTGCTCTATATGGGATAGATACCTGTTCATGTCTCCCAGAGAAAGTTAACACAATAAAGAGAAAAAGTGAAAAAGTAAATTATATATTGGGAAGTTCTAGGATTATTTGGAAACTATAACAAGGTAAGAAGGGCATGGGATATGAGTACAAGTGTTATCTGAGAAAACAACAGTTTAAAGGCCCTAAGGTGAGTGGCATATTCTAGGTACAAGGCAACAGTGTAGCTGGAACAGTACTCGTAAGGACTAGGGGTAGACAGTGGTACACCAGATCATGCAGAGCATTACAGACCTCTAAAATAACGGTATGTTGCATTTTCTCACGCAAAATAGGGAGCCTTTGAAAAGCTATGGTATGAATTACAATGTAAAAGCAGCTGGCTACTGTGAGGAGAATCAAGTACGGAGTGTAGAGGGAAGACAGAAACAGTCAGATCAGGAGGTCACCGTTGTGGTCTTGCCTGGCAATGATAGTAACTTGAACCACCATTATGGGCTGATGACAGCTGAGTGGTGAGACGTGGCCATTTTCTGAGTAAATTTGATAGACCAGTTGGACCTCTTTATGAATCAGCCACACAACAGGAGTGAAAGGCAGCATGATGCCTGTGAAGTCCCTCACATAAGCACTAGGAAGAACTGAACTACCTTAATAGAGGTAGAGAAACAGAAACACAGGCATGGGAAAAGAAGATTATCTGTGGTTTTGTACATGTTACATCTGAGGTATTTATTAGAAAACAATGTATACATTTCTAGATACACTTGTATCTATTGCTCTATAAGAATTTTTTTTGTGCCTTGTATTTATTTCTTGTGGATTTTTTTTCTTACCAGGACATATAAGTTTCTATATGGGACAGGAGACATCTATATGGACTCATTTTGTATAGCTTTTAAAATGTCTCTCTGATATCACCTTCTCCCACAGCTTTGTACTCATCTTGTATACCTCTTTCCCCTTGAATAAGGAGAGGTTTGTGAATAATCAGTAGTTGCTTCCTTGGCAAAGCCAGTGAGGTGATCATCCTGTGATTGTGTAAAGTCCCTTCTGACATTATTAGCTTCTGTTTCAGGTGTTGGGTGACTTCTTTCTTTTGATGCACCTAAGATCTGAGGGCAATTCCTTGATCAGTGCCAGTAAGTGAATAGAGATTTACTCTACCAGGCAAGGAACTCTATCCTGGCAACAATCTTGTCAGCATTCTAATGCCAGTGCCATCTGGCTAGCATCTTGACTTCAGCCTTGGGAGGCCCTGAGCCTGGAGATGCCATTCCCAGACCACCAGGAGCTGCATGGTGAAGAGTGGAAGTTCTTAGTTGCTGAGCTATTGTGATTTTATTATATAGCAGCAGAAAATCAATACATATAGAATTGTGACAAGGCAGGATAGAGCCTTCATCTTATATTTTGCTGAGGCCATGTCAAGTTTAAGTAGAATTTGATCTCCTTGATGGAGAATTTTGTGGAACACTACTCAACTCTACTCTAGGAACCAAAGGTCAGGATGTCCTAGTTAATTTATCTTAGCTTCTGCTAAACTGACTGTTGGTGTGAAACCCACTTCAGCTAACCACTTATCTCAACTTCTGTTAAACTGTTTGCTTGCTTCTGTGAAGCCTCCGTGTAGCTGCTGAGAAAAAATGTCAGAGCATGGATTCTACTCTCAAAAACCCTGTGCTCTGGACATGCAAGTCTACACTAAAGTCCCCAAATAATTGAGTTTAGTCCCAGCCAGGTAGAATAAAGTCTATAAACTGAGCCTGAGTGGTCATCCCTGTTGAGCTACCGATATCAGCATCCCTGTCAACATCTTTAGAAGCAAATGTGGCCACCACTTCCCCTAAGAGAAGATATGTAATGACTGATAAAATATAAAACCTACCCCCCAAAACCTATCAATATGTGTAGGGCGCGGTTTGCCTTTGCACAACTTGCTGGAACATTCTATTGCCGCTTATGCTAATTAGGCATCGAGTAGTGACCAATCTGATGTGCTTATGCTAATTAGGCATCGAAAAAGGACCTATCCGATGCCATCCTCAAATATGTTAATGAGCCATTATTTTGGGCCAATCACCAGCCATATGCTAATGAGTATCACTTTGAACCAA
>PVIH01003321.1:0-163523 GCA_004025045.1 Sigmodon hispidus | reverse complement strand
TATACAGACTTTATACACATGTACACACATACACACATACATATATATACTTTATGTGCATACATAGTCTTCTCAATATATATATGATATATGTATGTATGAACAGAGAGACAGAAAATTTCCTAGTAGTTTTAGACATTCTGTTCTTTATACAGTTACAAAATATATTTTAATGTGTTGTCTATACACACTTTTATATTTTACCACATTCTAAATAATTTCTACTAATTTTTATCAAGTTGGTATGTTGTCCCTCATAAAAAACTAAAGGTATATTTTGTGTTTATATTTCATTGCTGCCTTGGGCTATATTATCTGGAAACATTCACAGAGAGTGAGGCAAAGTCTCTAAATATCAGATGTGCAGGCTTGCCACAGGATTAGTTTAGACATGCCTTGTAGTCTGTATGTAAAACTGAACCCATTTGCATTGTTATATCTACTGCAGCTTAGTAGAGGTTTCTGTGATAACAATTTACAAAAGTTTATTGTCACTCACTAGTTACTTTCCTGGAAGTTCAGAAAGGATTTATGGAGAAGTCGAGAGATAATAGCAAGGGCAGAAGTATAATTTTAACAATTACAATACCTGGGAAGTATTGTAGAAGTTGCCCTGTACTTTTGTAGGTATATATGGGCTTTATATATTGAGTTTAGTCCTTTCTTTTTATAAACTATACATATATATATAAATATATATAAACATAGCTTTATAGAAGAACACATTGTTCTCCTCTTTCTTCCATAAATAGGTTATGGCTGACCTCAAGAAATATACTTTGTCCCTAATTAAATTGTTAATGCAGAATTACCTAAGGTAAAATGTTGTGAATTAAGTTCAACTATTTTAAGATATGTAAACATTAGTCACTGAATTTGTACAAAAATTGTAACAATGGTGAAAATGATTTATTAATTAAGATATACCTAATTTTGAAAGTGTGATACTTCGGTAGTTCTTCTTTTTTTTTTTTAGATTTTACTTTAGAGCAGATATCACCTTTAGGGGTCAAATGACTCTTTCAAAGGGGTCACCTAAGATCATTGGAAAACACTGATATTATGTTGAAATACATAATAGTAGCAAAATTAGTTATGAAGTATAAGAAAAGCATTTTATGGTTGGGAGTCACCACAACATGAGGGACTGTATTAAATGGTTAAACATTAGGAAAGTTCACTGGTTTAGAGAAAATGAGAGAATTGGGAATAAACTTTAAATCTATATTTTCCAGTTCCAAATACAGTCATATATAGTTCATATATTTTTTTCATTTTCCTATGATAAATGTGAATATCATCTCATTCTTATAAGACTATTCATCTTTTATTTTTTAATTATATTGTTTGTTGAAAAAGCATACTTATTTAAACACTATCCTTTTTAAATCTTGTTTTTACCATACTTATGAGTCAAGCTATTGCATGTTGAATGCTTGTCCACTTAGTGGTAGCCACAGAAACTTTACTATTTTTAGTGGAAGATGTTTCACAGCAATTTTTGAAAATCAAAATAAAAGTGAATATTTAACAACTATGTCTAAAGCCGTAAATCATACTTTTGATTTAATATTTAATAAAAGTTTGAATCATTATTTAAACTTTTATTTTTCTCACAGTCCTAACCACTTTTTCTATTCTTAGAAAGCTTGCTTGATAACTCTGATGTTACTAGATTCTATATACAACCATATAATATTGTTGTATACCAGATCTCTCTTAACATTTACTTTGAGTAAAGGTTAAGCAGATGATCTCTACTCTGTTAATAATATTACTTGCAACTAATCAAATTGCCCAAATTTTTTCCTTTGTGACATAGTATGCACCTGAGGATATAATCGAGTATGACTATGAGTATGGGGAAACAGACTATAAAGAGATTGAGAGTATAACAGAGACACCCACTGTCACTGAAGAAACAGTAGCCCAAACAGAGGTAAAATCAACTATCTGTTGTATGTGGTGCCCACTCTTCATCATCCTTCAAACTCACCCCACACCTGTCATTCACTTCTGTGAATTAATAATGGATTTTATTTGACAGATGCCGCCTTGAAGATTGCTGACTATTTTTACATTTTAACTTCTTCCCTTTGTCCATGCTCTTTGTTTTCTTTCTCACTACATGTTTTGCTTCCCATCTTTCATGACATTTTACAGAAAAAGAAATCCAATTATACAAAGAAGAAGAGGACATTGG
Organism: Sigmodon hispidus; assembly: GCA_004025045.1. Classification (NCBI taxonomy): domain Eukaryota; kingdom Metazoa; phylum Chordata; class Mammalia; order Rodentia; family Cricetidae; genus Sigmodon; species Sigmodon hispidus. The sequence goes on along the minus strand of PVIH01003321.1, from coordinate 161,320 downwards.
CTACTAATTCAAAGAAAAAATCTAAAAAGTTCACATCCCCCCAATCTGAAAAATACGAATCCAAGAAGAAGAAACGTTACCAAGCAACAGCCAAAGCCAAACTAGGGGTCCAGGTAGCCAGAAAAAACAATCAAGATCTATCCTAGATGAGATGGAAGATCTCTGATGAGTCTTAGTCTTAACCCAATTAGACCAATTCAAATTTAGCTAACACTCTAACTCAATTAAATCATGATTTTCACATACTTGAGTTTACAAATTTCTTAACTCTCATTCTTTTGAATTTATCATCAGGCAAATATTGTGGATGATTTTCAAGACTACAACTATGGCACAATGGAAACTTACCAGACAGAGTCTCCAAGGCGCTCATCAGGATCCAATGAGGTAATCCACTTAGGCAATAATCACAGTGAGGCTTTCAAAATACCTAATGTATTTTGCTGGATTCCTTTAGAAGCATCCCAGTCACTGAGTTGGTTGAGTTGTCACTGTTAAAGAACCAGAGGCATTGGCTCGAAATTATAAACATTCTGCATTTACAGTTGATGTCACTTCAGGATTTGCATAACACTTTGCTTTATGCAAATTCCAGTATCCTCAAACTGAATTGACTCCTTTCATTCTCTTTATTGCTCCTACAGCTGAGCAAGCTATTGTAACATTTTACCAAGAGCATTCATGGCATGATCTTTCTAGGAGAAGAATCCTCTGACATGAGAATTGTATCAATATTGTGATACAATTCACATAGTGTTGCATGGAAACAACCGTCATTCATTTTGATGACAGCAAATATTTCAGCAAACTTTGTCTTAGATTTTAATAGCTATTTACATTTTAAAATTTCTTTACAGCATTAAAGTTAATTATGATTAAAATAATATAATTTAAGCATCCAATTGATTTTCATGAAAGTGTTCCAAGATAGGTAGGTCTGATTAAATCCTCTTAAATTTCATATTGTATATGTATATTAATCATAAGATAATGATCTGAAAAAAATCAGTTTAGTATCATTAAATATTTCACTCCCATTATTTATATTATTATCATTAGGAAATGAGTATTAGGTAAGTGTAAGCAATTTAATTATTTAAAACATATTTGTCCCAATAAAACCTAACTATAACAAAAACACATACTTTAGAGTTATAAGTATTCAGGGTGAATAGATTTTAACTTACCTAGTCTCAATCCTGTTTTATGAGACATTACAACAGTTCAAAATGGTTATTTTCTTGTCTAAATTCAATGATTATATTATCTCAGTTCAATGGGGTCTTTTGCTTCAGTGCTAAGAACATAATTACATCATAGATAAGATGAAACTTCTTTCCAAAGTATGTATTCCATATTTAAGTGTATTTTGTGATTGTTGGACTTTTTTTTTTTACACATAACAAAGTATTGTTATAATGACAATGTGGATTTTATTCACATAATTTTATATAATAATACTTATTTATTCCATATTTAACTATTATCTATATTTAGTCTTTGAGAATACATTTTAAAATTATATTACTTAATTTTAACTTGATTACAATCATAAGTCATGATGATAATGGCACTTACTTATGGCACAACACTAATACAAAAAGATAGTTTTTAGATATTGGTACTAATATTTAACTGACAGGACTAAATATTGAACTACAAGACTTGGTGACAATTATATTTTACTATATTATCCAATAAGCAAACATTCAGCTTCACAATTTATTTGTTCAGCTATTACTCTATAAGGTAATGCTGCATTAAAGAACCCATTTCTCTTAAGTGAGAGTAAATACACATGTTGACTCCATGTGAATATTTGCAGTTGATGGGGAAAGGTGCTTCGAAAGTAATATTTCCCTGTACATATCTGAGTATGTACAGATATATTTCTTTCAGTGGTACTGAACAGACTCTTCCTAGGCTCTGGTCTGCTTGAGTCAAAAGCTTCTCTTCCAGTCACTTCCCATTAAACTGTAGTTACAGATGCTTGCCTTGCTTTGCTAACAGTAAACTTCATGTTCTCCACCTCCCTGCAACTTAAATGAATAGCCAAATCCAGTTGAAGAAGGTTTTACTGAAGAATATCTAACTGGAGAGGATTATGATGTCCAGAGAAACATTTCTGAGGATATTCTATATGGAAACAAAGGAATAGACGGCAGGGACTCTGATCTGCTGGTAGATGGAGATTTAGGCGAATATGATTTTTATGAATACAAAGAATATGAAGAAAGGACAACAACTTCCCCTAATGAAGAATTTGGCCCAGGTGTCCCAGCAGAAACTGATTTCACAGAAACAAGCGTAAGTTGGCATGATGCTCTGTACTCTGCACGTGTCTTGGGGATGTTGCTGTGTTTTTCTGATATGTTTTCAGGTTTAAAATGCAACTGTGTTCTTATGTCAATTGTGGGCACTGGCTATGCCTAGACAACTGTGATAGATTCTTCTAGTGAGAGGTGGCAGCAATTGTATCCTGTGTTCTCATTGTAGTCTTCCTGTTAAAGAATTGTAAAGAGAATTGTATCCCAAATTTTTCATTGTTGATAAACATGTAATTTTGTCATTACATTTCATTATAGTTTGTCATTTTATGATTTCTGCTCTAATTTTTAATTTAGAATATTTTCTATTTTTTTGGTTATATTTCTTATGTCTTAGAGCACTTTGAGACTATAAATGCATTTAACTGTATCACAAATTTAAAGAAACAATGGTTTGTTCTTATAAATTGTTCATGTGTATCTGGTAACATTGAAATCATTAATTTTTCTTTTGAAACATGAACACATTTTAAAAGATCACAGTAAATATATCTAGATTGTTACTATTGTTAATCTGTTAAAATTAAAAAAATTTAAGATATTTAAAGGTATTTTGACCATTTTTAATTTTGTACTAAATAGATAAATGGCCATGGTGCATATGGAGAGAAAGGGCAGAAGGGGGAACCAGCTGTGGTTGAACCTGTAAGTGTATTTTCATTTGTTTTAAAGTTGCTACAATTGTTTAATTTATGTACTAACATCACCTTAAGTCATTATGTTTGTCCATGCATTTTATTTTTTTATTATTTTCTTTTTTTATGTTATTATAAAGCTTTTTTTATTTTTCTTTTTATGTTTTTTGAAACTCAATATCAGACTTTATATAAAAAAGCAAAACATTCAGGATATCTAAAAAAAACCCTCATACAATAATAAAAACTTTTCTTTTCTCTAAAATACATGAAACATAAAAAATAAAATCTAAAGCTCCTCTAGCCAGTAGGGCACAGCTAATGCACTATGGCCACCAACAATTCTGCTAAGTAACCCTTCTACAATGAAACCAGAAGGGTTTTTTTTTTTTTTTTTTTTGCTTTCTTTTTTTTTCCTCTCGTGTGTGTGTGTGTGTGTGTGTGTGTGTGTGTGTGTGTTAAATCACTTTATTCACCCATCATCTTTTAATGAAATAAGAATGTTTTTGTTTAAAGTCCACTAATGAGTGAGTACATCCCCTGCTTATCTTTCTGGGTTTGTGAGACCTTGCTCAGGAGGCTATTCTCCAAATCCATCCATTGCCTGCAAATTTTAGGGTATCATTTTTTTCTTACTGTTGAGTAATACTCCATTGTGTAGATGTACCACAGTTTGTTAATGAATTCCTCAATTGATGTTTCTAATTTAATCTAAATAGGTAAGTGGCCAATGACTTTGGTGAAAAAACAATTTTTAGTAAAATAAAAAAATACTCTTGTGGAGTTTTGGAATTTGAAAATAGAAGACATTTTTTTCTGGTCCAATTCTCTCATTTTGGAAATCTGAGTTTCCCTATGATTTTCTGAAATATCAAATGTTCGGTGGTTGAAATATAATGACTTTTCCTCTTTTAACTTGTTTAGGTTCTTACTGTATAATTTACATAATTACTTCATTAAAGTGTATTATTTAGCATAGATTTGTTTTTCGTCTGATCCAAAGTATATTATGCAATAGTAAAACAAACTGAATAGACAATAAAAGCAACAATAATAAAACAAACTTATATGGACTTGAGAGAGAGATTTGTGGAAAAGCAAGTGAACAGGATTTTTAAGGAGGAAATAGTGAGTGTGGTCAGTATGTATGATTTTCTTGTGCAAAGTTCCAGGACCATAATATTCTTTGAAAAAAATTATGTTTACTTGCAAGGTTTTGTGGAGTTATGTATGTATCACCCCAAATTATTCCTCTATTTGTATTAATTCCATGAACTCTCAGGATATTGTTAAAGGTACACATTTTCTAGAAGCATTTTTAAAAACCACAATTATCCTTAAACAGTAACTTGGGGAAAGCAATGTCTAAGAAAAGTGAGTTGCAAGTTTAATCTTTCCCTTCAGATACATGTTATTTATTCAGTATCTGCAGAGAAGTATAGTTTTCTGGAATTAAAGTGTTTAGACATCATATCCTTTCATTGATTCATACATTGATTTATCCATTAACATAATAAATAATTTTTTACTCAGCTCCTCCTGTTTTTGTTTCTGTTGATTTTGTTTCATTTTGTTTTGTTTTATTTTGATAAAAATTAGCTAAATGTCAGGGATAGCTCTGTCAGACATTTCTATTGTACTCACCATAGAAACACCATATCCTTTTCATAATATATTCTTTCATCTTCCTAACATTAATTGTCTAAACATTTCTCTTTCTTTTAATTAGTTTATAGGCTAAGATTTACTTGGCTATTTTTCATTGTAGGGAATGCTTGTTGAAGGACCACCAGGTCCAGCAGGACCAGCGGTATGTACTTTGTAATCTTGTTTTTTTTTTTGTTGTTGTTGTTTTATATTTTAATTTTTTCTTTATTTTGTTTATTTTTAAAATTACATTTTAATTTTATTTCAACATTTTATACTTTACATTTTCCCCTCAAAAATCTTCCCATATTCCATCCACATTCTCCTTAGAATTCAGGTATTTTTTTATATCAATTATTATTGTATATTATTGTATACATAAATGTATTTTATATATATATATGCTATATATAACAGGTTCAGTTCTTACAATGTTACATGTTTTTATGTTTTATCTCACATATCTGTAAAACATACAGAGAAAATTTTTCTACTCAGAAATATTAAAATTATTGAACATAAGACTTTTTTATATGGCTAAATTGTTTCTATTTTAGTCTTATTTGGTTTATAGAGGAAAACTGTCAAGTTTAGGATCTGATAGACTTGACCTATTTTTCATTAGTTTGTAAAAATGATACTACTGACAGGACAAAAAAAAAGGTTTTAAATTTTTATTTTTTATATTTTATTTGTGCACATGTGTATTTGACTCTTTGAGAAATGAAAGTTTGACATATAAATATATCACATTGATGCTCTTCAATGATGGCAAAACCAAAATGTTAAAACGCTGACAAGCTAAATGCTTCCTTGTTCAACCTTACAGCCACATTTTTGAGGTCTAGTCTTATGAATAGCCATTTCTTCAGGAGGAGATGAGGACCAGCTTCCACAACAGCAACTTTCTTTCATAGGCATGCTCCCTTCCTGTTTGCCTTGGCATCTGCCTCCACCCAGAGCACAGTCTCATAGAAGAGTAGTTGTGCTGGATACAAATCGTTACCTATATGTTGTGTTTTCACAGGAAGTAAAATAGGGCAGTTGTTCAGAAGTCAAGGGTATATTTATAAAATATAAATGAAGTACTCTTTGATTTTGTTTATTTGTTTTTTTTTTTTTTTTAACTTGAAAACTAATGTGGCGAGAGATTGCTTCTGATCCTGGTGTGTTTTTCTGCAGGGTCTAATGGGTCCTCCAGGTCAACAAGGCCCTTCTGGGCCCCCCGGTGACCCTGGTGATAGGGTAAGTGAAGAACAGGCATGACTTTACAACTGTGCAGGATATAGACATAATTTAGATTATTCTTCAGCTTAACATGCTACCTTTCCTCTGTTGGGAAAGAGGGGGTTGGGAATTCTATAAATTTGGGGCTGTGCAGTATTTTTCTTAACGTTTCAGACATGTTTATGCATGAATAAAGAATTTATTTAGAATTTATAAATAATTTATCTGCAATATAATTAGTCAGCCAATTTTATTGTAAAGCCCGCTATATGCAGTAGACTCATTTTTTTCAAATTTGAATTTAAGATGTTTGTTCTTGACATTCTTGTTTTTAAAAGTGCATTTGTATAATTTCAGATATTTAGTTTGATGAAAATGCTTATTTATTTATTTAATATGTATGTTAGCAATGTGTGCATATATGTGTCTGTATCCACATATTCATAGTTCCATGTGTGTGTTCTGTGTATGCGTGTACATGCACATGTGTGTCAATGTGTGTGTAGGACAGGAAGATGTTAATGTCAGGTGTATTTCTAGATCTCTCTGCATTTTACATTTTGAAGCAGTTTCTCTAGCTTACCCTAGAGCATGCTAGCTAGCTTGACCAAGGGATTCTCTGTCTCTTCTTCATTCAGAGTTCTAGAGTTACAGGCCAGTAACTGACATGCTAGTCAGGCATTTGTGTGGAAGTTGGACATTTGATCTCAAATCCTCATGTTGGCTTTGCAAGAATTTAACCCAATGATGTATCTCCCACAGCCTTCAATATTGTTCTTTATATTTCAAGTCACTTTGAGAGATTGAATTGCATCTTTTGTCTAGTTATTAATTTTTTAGAATATTGTCCTTTTACTAAGTATGATTTGATTGTATAAAAGTAAGTTTCCTTTTTACTGAAAACTGATGCTTATATAATTCACAAATATATATCATCTTCCCTCACAAAAATTTATATATGTGTATGTATATAGTTGATATTCTATACTCATGTATGACTATGTTGCAAACATAGGAAACTTTCTACATATTTGTGCACACATACATATACACATTGAGCATATTCTTTTTCATATTTAATTTTTTAAAATTCTGAATAAAGTCATATTTTTATCTGTGTATATACTTGTTTACGCTCCCTTCATTCTCCCACACCTTCCAGTCACTCTTTCTTCTCCACAACTTTATCTCCTCCCCAGCAAGGACTTAGTTCAGCATCCACTCCCGGCAGACCCACTTTCCTCACCCCAACATATAGGCTGGCATATTCTTTTTACAAATATATTCTTAAATGAAATTCAAGACAAATTAGTAATGAAAAAAGTTAATGTTAATCTTACCATGTTACTTTTAGTGATTATACTAACAAAGTATCTACTTTGAGTATAATATTTAATTTAATATAGCTAGAATATTCACTTAAACTATCTACTTAAATATTAAATATATATTGCCTAAGTATCTGTTAAGTACTACTTAACCAAATTTTGTCTAATTAATTCTGTTTTCAACTGAAGAAACCTAACTTTTTACTTTTTCTTCACACTGATACTCCTCCAAAATACACAGGAATTCTTGTTATGCAATCTTTAGCTATAAATGATCTTTGAATATAATCTGCATTATATTTTGGTCATGTGTTAGGAATCATGCTTTATTTGGTTCTTTGCAGCTAGTACAATGAGATTCAGTACTGTCCATGTGTCTTTACATAAATGAGATTTCTGACTATCTGCTATAATGTTTTGCACTAATTGCCTTTGTTTATTTCCTTTTCCAGGGCCCCCCAGGACGTCCTGGTTTACCAGGAGCTGATGGTCTACCTGGTCCTCCTGGAACCATGTTGATGTTACCAGTATGTTTTAGAAAGTGTTTTATACTGTAATTGAATTATTGAGTGAAAACATTTCTCAAAGATGGGAATGCAGGAAATCAAGAGTCCCTGAAAGTAGGGGCATTTTAATGAACAGTACTCTGTTAAATAAATATCTACCTCTACACTAAACCAGTTTTAATATCTAATTATCTTCATTTGGTGAAATTTACATAATCTTTCTAGTCATGTGGACAGTCTTCAATTATGATTTAACAAGAGATTTTTTTAACACACTTGTATGCAGTTTACCCTAATGTTGACTATCATTGATTTTTTTGAAGAAGCTGATTCTTTAATGTCATTATTACTCAAGAATTATTTATCTTAATAAAGAAACTCTTGTAAAGTTAATTATTTGCCATACAGCTATGAAAAATGTTATTAGGTTTAGTATAATACAATTTAAGGAAATAATTATGTGGATTGAAAAACTCACTCAAAATTTTAAGTTAAAATTAAGATAGAACTTAAGAATTTTATGGAATAATAATAGCAACCAGCTTCTTTTGGGTAGATGAGAGAGACATTTATGTTTTCTTTGTCTTCTTAGAGATTCCAAAAGTTTTGGTCACCAGAACAGAGCTACATCTTTAAATTTTACTAAGTCTAACATACTTAAATTTTTATGGATGAATTGCTAGTGTGGGAAGCATTTCCATAGATTAAATAAGAATTGTCATTTAAAAAATATCAGTAAATATAAAGATTGAAATTGGAAAGTGATTTATAGTTGTTTTGAAAATGACAATATGTTGTACAGAACTATGTATGAGGTAGAGGAAGAATTGTGCGTGCACACACATACACACACACATACACACATATATACACAAACATGTGTGTGTGATTATGAAGTGACTTTGGACTTTTGCAATTATCAACCTTTTAATTAACTTTGCATGTAACAGTTAAAGGACCTAATTCCTTAAGTTTGTCAAAGGCTGATTTTGAGCTGGCATTTTCTCTTCCTAGTTCCGCTATGGAGGTGACAGCTCCAAAGGACCAACTATCTCTGCACAGGAAGCTCAAGCCCAGGCGATTCTTCAGCAAGCTCGGGTAAGAAAAGATGAATACATGCTCATGTGACTTCATCCTTTATCAAATCAGTGGGTGGTCCATGGAAAAATGTTTCTAAACACCACGTGGAATTTAAATGGAAAAATTCGAAAAGTATGTTAATCTTTCCAGTAGAATACTTACTAATTTAACAATAAATAAATGACCCTTTTTTATTGCCACATGTAATTCAGAAAATATCTCATCATGACATACAAAGATCCTGTTTTTAAAAGAATACTGAAAGATCAATATCTAGTGTTTGTTCTCTTTGGCATTCTGATTTTTTTTCTGCTAAGGTATGAGCCCCATGATTATGGCTATGAGAACAAAACATGAAAGAAGTATTTTCCTCTTATTCATAAAACAGATAATTCTTTTTGACTTTAGTTAGATTCATAGCAGTTAAGTTGTACATATAAAATTCAGAAAATAAACAAGGAAGAAAGGAGAAGTCATATGATGCCTTTGTTCATATTTGTCTAGTTACTATCAAGGAAGAAAGTAAGTGTAGGACTTAGGATTGCTATGAATATGATAACTTCTCTGTATCATATCTGAGATAACTTTTATTTGCCATCATAATTACATATTTGAAAAATATTAAATATGTAAGTGGAAGTATTAATTTATTTTGAATATTTATTTATGTTCTTAAGACTATTATTCATCTGAAAAGATTACTTTTGATTACATGATGCTGAATGATAATGAAAATTAGGTAGACAGACTATACCTCTAAACTATAACTATTTCTATATTTTCTTAGAATGTGCATTGTTTTAATAACTTAATGTAATTATTTTAAGTTAAAACATTTTGAGGCTGCAGACTTTGATTAGTCTTTATATTTACTGATTGGTTGGTTATTTTACTAAAGTGTGTAATTAATGTGCTTTGTTTAAGTCGACTCCCAGTTTCCTCATTTCTAGATTCTTCACTAGCTCCACCACCATTATTTTCTTGTGTTCTTTATAAAAATTCAGACTTCATTTAGTGTTGCTAGTGTGTGTATGCCTATAAGTCCATCTCCTTGAGTATGGGCCACTCAGCTAAGTCTCTTCCTTAGGACAGTAACTTCCTGACATCTGCCCTACTCTATGCTTTGATTTTTGTCTGGCTTAATTTTGTGCAGGCTTTTTTCCCAAGTAAATTTTTATAATAGTTCTCAGTTCATATATGCAGTTGTTGTGTTGTGTCCAGAAGTCACTCCCTTGTTGTATTCTTCCACTTTTTTCTGTCTATTACAATCTTTCTGCCTGTCTTCTTTGGTCCCCTAGTGAGAAGAGGTGTTCTATAGATGTCTCATTTACAACTCTTAATCCCTCATTCTTTGTACATTTTTAAGTTGTGGATCTCTGTGTTAATCACCTTCTACTGCAAGTGAACGTTCCTCAAATGAGCGTTCAGAGGTTCACTAATGATCACTAATATCATCACTATGGTATAATGATGTTCTTTTTTTTTTTAAACTTTATTTATTTATTTATTTGCCTTGGTGTTTGCCTGGAACTGGAACTACAGACAGTTGTTAGCTGCCATGTGGGTGCTGGGAATCAAACCCGGGTCCTTTGGAAGAGCAGACGGTGCTCTTAACCACTGAGCCATCTCTCCAGCCCCTATAATGATGTTCTTTACAGTCAAATTATATTACTAGTTCTTAACTTGTTAAAATGCAGGTATCAAGATGCTTAATTTCACTTTTATTTTCAGATTTAATGCCAAAATTTAAAAATATATTGTCTAAACCTTTTTGGTAAATTAGTGTAGGAACTTTAAAGATCTTATAAATTTTTATGCACTATTATTTCTTTATATTTTCTATCACAGGATTATTTTTGAAATCCACACTCATATTTCACTCATTAATATACAAAAAAGTACACCAAACTAATTTAACATATACCAAGTATTTTTCTCTGTACTCTGTGTTCCGGCTTTCAAGTATTCTAATTTAATATTTATGTTATTGAATCTAACAATAATACAACCCATCAGTCTACTATGTCTATGTATAACAAATAAATATATTATGTACTACTAAGTTCAAAGGTTCATTAAAAATATTCATTATCACAAAGCTTTCTGTCCAATTCTGCATTTTGCTGCCTCACTTTGATTATCTTGACTTTTCCAAAAAGAAATATCTTCAACAAAGATATGACTACACAACAAAGATATACTTACACAACACAGATGAAGAATTTTCTAATTTTTTGAAGTGTGTTTCATAGTAGAACATTTTTAAACATTCTATTATTATTTATGAAATTGATTTTGGTTATTTTAAATGATTAAATTTTGGCAGTATATAAAACTGAATACCAGGATATTAAATCTACTTGTATTTTACCATTGATTATACTTTTTCTAGTATGTCTATTACACCTTTGTTAATTATGTACAACATAAGGATGTTATGTCCAAATGACTTTTGTGTTACCATATAATACTAGGTAAATTTTTCTGAACTTGATGTATTTTATCTTTCAGATTGCTCTGAGAGGTCCACCTGGTCCAATGGGTTTAACTGGAAGACCTGGTCCTGTGGTAGGTTACATAAAAATATATGTTAAAAATTTCTGTTTAATATGCCGTTTCACATCATCTTCAACACTCTGTTCATCCTCAGGCTAGCAGACCTATTATGCATGACTGATATTTGTTTTTTTTTTAAAGTTTTTTTTTGCTGTAATTTTTAATAATTGTAATTTGAAGGTTTTGTGAAAGTTTTCATCATATTAGAGAAAATAAAATGTATAGTCAACATATCTGTTAATCAAATCATATTTATAATTTACTAGCATTCTATTTAATTATTAAAATGCAAGAAAGTTAATTATATATTAGAGTTTTCACTAATGTGCATTTGAAATTTTAGATTATTATTGAGCATTTTTATAGTTTATTTCTATTGAAAATAACCTTTCATACAATATATTTTGATTACAGTTTCCTTTTTACAATTCCTCTCAGATATTTTCTTTCTATTTCTTTTTCACTATTTTAGACAAATTTTCAGTTTAAATATATTTGTTAATATTGCTTCCCTTCTCTCAGTTGGAATGAAAGAAATCAAAGTATCTTTTTAACAAATGATGAAATAGTATAAATAAGCTACATTAAAAACTCCATTAAAATTTCCTACAGCTGGTAAACACTTTCAGCAAAGTAGCTGGATTGAAAATTAAACTTATACAAAATCTTATCTCCCAATGACAAATGGACGGAGAAAGAAACAAAAAAATCAATATCTTTCACAATATCCTCAAATAATACAAGATATCTTGAGGTAGCTGACTAAGAAAGCAAAATATGTATATGATAAAAACTTAGTTTTGTAGAAAAACATTGAAGATTGTATTAGAAGGTAGAAAGATTTCCCATGCTCATAGTTTGGTAAGTTTAGCATAGAAAGGGGGCTATCAGAACTGACAGACTGATCAATGGAATTGAATTGAAGACCCAGCCATGAATGCACACATCTATGGACACCTGAGTTTTGAAACAGAAGCCAGATATTCATTTAGGAAAAAAACAATATAGCATGTTCAATATTTATCTTCTAAGTACAATTTTATTACAATATTCATTGAGAATATTAGTATCCCAACTAGTTTTATTTAGAAATTTTATGTATACCTTTGTTACATCAGAATCTTTGTTCTGATGATGCAAGCCTGCAGTTCCAGGTATTCAAAAGGCCATGGTAGGTAGATTGTATGCTCATTAATATCTGGGGCTATAGGTGTTATAGAACAAGGTAAGACCAGCTTCAGCTATGTAAGAAGATTCCGTCTCAAAATGAAAGAGTTAAAGTGACTGAAGAGATGGCTCAGTGGTATTTGCTTTCCTTCCAGAATTTCTCAGGGTTTCATTTGTTTGTTTGTTTGTTTGTTTTTTCCTCAGAGTTTATTGGGTTGGACCAATAGCTCTGTCTCTACAAGATCTCACTACTGTTTCTTACTTGCAGGTGTACCTGCTCATATGAATACATATGCACACACAGAGACACATGTACAGAATGTTTTTTAAAAAGTAAAATATGTATTTTGAAATATTAACAATGGCTGGAGATATTGGTTGGAGCTGCTGCTTGTCCAGCATATGTGAGGCCCTGTGTCTAATCCTTGTACTGTATAGACTGTAAATAAAGTAGTAAATACATTGGCACATTAAAATAAAAATGAAGGTGCTGTTTTCCATGAATTTATAACTACTTAAACTCAATCTTTAATTTGAATGCTATATATTTTTGATATATATGCTTCAGTGTGAATTGTTCAGATTACATATTCAAAAGAACTCCAATTATTTACAATATTGAACAGTTTATCAAATATTCATCATTTATTCTTACTGTTCTGCTTTTCAAAACACAAGAAATAAAAATACAGTAAGTCAATTAACAAAGAAATCAATTTTATTTGTATTTTAGTGATGTAAATGTATATATATATTTATATATATTGAAGAAATGTAACATTTTACAAAATTTTAGATAGAAATTATATTCTTGCTTATGTTCTTTTCCATTAATTATGTGATGATTTTGGTTAAGTGTAAGAGAAAGTAACTTTTTGAGCAAGAAATAAATATGTAGAGAGGACATAACACCACCACTTAATTGAAAATAAACTGACCATTCTATAATTGTGCTCGGCTTAATGATTAATAATGTAACTTTATACAGAATCTTTATTTTATGGGAAATTAGTTGCAAGAGTTCTTTTGTAAAAATTTTGAAGTAACCTTTATAATTTAAAATATGTAAAAATACATTTAACTTGATGTCTCCACTTTCCTGGGAGGCCAAAAAGGCGTTACTTTACCTTGAAGCCACAAGGAGGCTCTAGAAAGCTGCTTTCAGATTTCACAAATTTTCACTTTTTGTTTTATTTTGTTGAAGCTTAGTTTAGTAGGATGCATACTGACTTAAATAAATCAGAATACTTGGCCACATAAATTAAGTTATTACAACTATATTAAATTTTTAGTATTCTAAAGCTTTTAGGAAGTATGGATGGAAATTTATTTTTTATTTTTCTTCTCCTTTAAACTACCATGCTTTCATTGTACTTTTTAAATTATATGAACATTTGTAAACTTTATTTTCTATAATTATGATTCATTTTTACTGAAATAAAAAAATATGAGAAAAATGCAGATAGTATTCCACAGTAATTATAACAATAGAAACAGCATCTTTTCAAAGCACTTTATTACTATTAAATGCAGCACCTGAGAAATATGTATATGAAAGAGTTGATTTTCAAAATCCTTAATGTGTGAATGAACCAAGTGTTCATCTGAGTGTGTAAATACACTGCCATAATACTACTCAGTTCAAAGGTTACTCATGCCTTGTTTATCAGGCAATGTTTGTTACTGTAAAGACTTTAAAGAAGAAATCAATGTGATTTAAAATTTGGTCTCTGTTTATCTGTTAGTGGAATATAGTACTTCATGTGCAGTTTGTACACTAGCATACACACTTGATATGCCTCAAAGAGGCACATTTGTTCAATACTTTATCATCTCATTACATTAGTAATATCAACCTGATTTAGAAAATATGCCAATTTATTTTCAGTAAAAGTAGTGAATTAAAGAGTTTAGGTGACACAAATTAATTGGTTTTCTGTTTTGCTTTTCTTTTCAGGGGGGTCCTGGTTCAGCTGGAGCCAAAGGTGAAAGTGGGGATCCAGGTCCTCAGGTAAGAAATAATATTTGCTCTCTTCACTATTTTTTATTGTCTATATTTTTGTAATAGAACAGTTGAAATACTAAGAGTAAAAATGCATTTATATTACCTAAAAGCTCAAAGCATGCTTTTAATTGAAAAAAAAATTAAATGGAATGTTGGTTTTCCCTTAGTTTGCAAATTAAACAACGTTTAAAGTATAAACTTTGGCCTTTATATGATGCTACTGGCTAGAGAAACAATTGTAGTTGTGTTAGAATGGTCCCTCCTGATTTCTGGAGCTTGTGCTTCTGCAGACAGTAAACTTAGCATATTTTCTCAGGAAGACTGCTTTGCATGCTCACTGCAAGCTACTGTCAGACCTTGTGTATTAGATGACAAATAGGTAGAGATGTTATGTTGTTAGTATATCTATGATAGAATCAGAAAAACAAAAACAATGTAATTTCAAAACAGACTCAGTTTTTAAATGAAAATACTGCATGGTAAATTGAAGAAATAGCAATTTACACTAAATTCAGGAGTTCCAAATTATCCTCTAATTGTTTTTCTTTTTCTTCATGTTTTTGTAATAATACTTTAGTTATACATAATAATGCATTTCTATTTCATTTTATTCATATATATTTTTTGATTATATTTTTCCACCATTGCTTTCTCTTTAGTCTTTACAAATGATATAGGCTCATAGCATTTTATATACTTTTGTAACTATAATTAAGATAAAAATATTCTATAAATTCAAACAATTTTCTTCAAAAATCTTTTTTATAATATTTTGGTTATTTCTATAAGAATGCCAAGTGAGGTATTTCACTCATATTTACTCTCAGTTTCTCTTCCTAATATATCCCAAAACTGTCCCCACCATGTTATGTTCTCTACTCTGGCATCATTTTTTTTCATTCATCTTTTCTGTTTTCTTTGGAATAAAACATTTGCTCTAGTTCATGCTGCTCATATACTCATAGGTATGGGGGCCATCCATTGGAACATGGTTGAATTATTAGGAGCTCTACTTTTAAAGAAAACTGACTCTACCTTCTTACAAAGTTCTCAATTAAGAGTAAGAGTCACTTCATTGTAGAATATTGACTGCTTAATCATGTGCAGGCAACCACAGCTGCTATGAATTCATGACTGCAACATTCCCATCATGTCCAAGAGACACCAATTTCTTAATACTGTCCATTTGCACAGAGAACCTTGCTCAACACACAAATACCTGGTAACCATTGGTCTATTTTTTATCATAGAATTTTGTACACTTTCCACAAAAGATATTAAATAAAATTATACTATTGCACAAAATTTATCCAATCTGAAGCCAAATATTGAGAAAAGCAAAAATATGCAGAAATATCAGAGAGACAGAGGAACAAACCACAGCTTCTTCTCACCTAGTCAACTCCTCAGGCCAAAAAGTATAGATCCTGTCTCCAGAAATCCCCAGACTCAATGTGTCTGAGTCCTTAGCTAAAAAGGAATGAAGGCTAAGGAAAGTACTTCTGTCTTCCCCTGTCTTACCTTTTATTTCTATCCCAGCTATCTCAATTCATGATTCAACATTCCTAGAGCTAGGATTAAAGGTATGCGCCACCACTGCCTGGCTCTGTTTGGTCCTAAAATCACCTAGATCCAGATGAACTCTGCCTCCTGAGATTGAAGACATGTGTCACCACTCCCTGACCTCATGGCTTGACTCTGTGGGTGGTTGTGCCTTTTGATAATCTCGGTGATTTTTTACTAAATATACAATATATCACCATATTATACCTTATATAATCCTCTATTGCTGGCTCTTTTGATAGAGAAAAAAGTTTCCAGGGTAATATTCTTGAGTACATCAATACTACAATCAGTTTCTTGTGTATAAATACTTTATTGTGTAGACAGTACAATGTTTTATGGCAAAATCTAAAGAAAATTAAAAATAATATTTAAGTAACTCAAGATGTGGTAGCCTTCCTCTGAATGTTTAATTAACATTGCTGTTAATTAAACACTTCTTTTTGGCATCTCTGAGTTTGAGGCTAGCCTGGTCTACTGAGTGAGTTCCAAGACAGCCAAGGCTATACAGAGAAACCCTGTGTTAAAAAAGCAAAACAAAAACAAAAGCAAAAAACTCACTAACCAAACTTCAAAAAAATCTATAAAAAGCTGACTGATTCATTATGACTTTAAGGAAAATATTATTGAAATATACTACAAAAAACCTTGAAAATTTATTGTTTCATGAAATTTGTGAAGCAATATGTATACTCTTCTGTTTACAGAGTTGTATCTGAAAACATACTATGACAGTGTTTTAGGCTGTACAGTCTTTTTTGATTCTCCAAGTTTAAAGACATCACGATGCATATTTTTCATTAAAGAACTCTCCATATAGCACAGCTGTGTAGATGAGCACAATGAGGAGTATTGCTAAGTCTTAGGTTTGGTGCCCAGCACCCACATGGCTGCTAACAATCACCCATAACTCCAATTCAAGACCATCTGAATCCCTTGCCTGAAGTCTGCATACTCATTCATATGTATGATGGAGGTCGATAGGCCCATGCATGTGCATTGTGTACTTAAAAGATCCAGGCACCTATTCATAAAATAGAATGAGTTAATTAAACAAACCCTAGCAGCAATTGTGTTGGTATTTATTCTTTTCTCCTCTGGAGAGATTTATGATAAAATCCTACCCAACAGTTTTTGTTTTTAAGCTATTTTCTTTGGCTTCCAATTATTAGACAGTCTCATCCTTACACTTGCAGAACAGGCATTTTTATCCTTTAATTTGCAAGTACATGTTTCCAGGAAAGTGATCCTCTCTAACTCTGGGGATGACTGAAGATTCATACATCGGGCACTGTGCAAAGTTGCACAGTGATAAACTTTCAACAGATTTAGTTGAGAGCTTTAAAGGATAATAATGTTATAGGAGATTCACTGTGCCTTAAATGTGATTAAATCCAATGTGATCAGAGGATTGAGAGATGAATCATCTACATGAGGACTTTTGAATAATGAAAAGAATAGGTGATAGGAAAATGCTTGGAATTAGAACAAAATGACATTGTTGCTGAAGACTGCTGTGAAGAAACCATCTTTCTAGAATTAAATAAGTAATTGATCATAAAGGTTTAAAATCATATCATTATATTTCTTTTGTTTGCATGTTTTCACATCTACATAAAACATTATGCAGTATAGTCATGTATTTTTTTAAATATGAGAGCCTCTTAAGAAAATTACTTTTATGACCTGCTTTGCCATAATTTTATCCTGAAAATATTGTATTGTTTTAGATAATTATAGAAGACATAATATATCTGTTTTTATAACCACTTCTTTTGGCTTTACTGATAAAGATTTTTATAATGTGATGCAAATGTTTTTCAATAGGGCCCTCGAGGCGTCCAAGGTCCACCAGGTCCAACAGGAAAACCTGGAAAGAGGGTATGGCTGTTTTTCCTTGTGTATTTTGAATTGTAATTTCAGCCAGCAGCTAGTTCTTGTATTTACTGTTAATAGACTCTCTTTGCTTAACCTTGCTTTGGACATTTTCAGGGCCGTCCTGGTGCTGATGGAGGACGAGGGATGCCCGGAGAACCTGGGGCTAAGGTCAGGACTTTATAACTCTGTATTCAAATCATGAATGACACCTTATCCATGACAATATCACATTTTGATATAAAATTTCTTGATATTAAGTGAACTAGACAGTAAATTAGAGCTCTGACTCAGAATGAGAAAATGATGATAATAAGATTGCTATTTTACAGGGAGACCGAGGATTTGATGGACTTCCAGGTCTGCCTGGTGACAAAGGTCATAGGGTAAGATACATTTCCTGTTTGGATCCCAGGTATAATAAAAAATTTTAGGAGCTTAGGTAGTATGGGTATACTTTTGGAAATCAAGAGAAATAATAACACAAACAATGATGACTCCATTTGGTAAATTTTTATATATAATGGATACTGAGAAAGTGTAGATACAATGTCTTAGGAGGTACCACTATTTTTTTTCATTATGTGAAGACAATTCAAATATTCCTTATATGCAATCACATGGAAGCAGAATCTCTATGGTCACAGATGTGGTGATGATAACATTAATGGAACATTGGAGAATTTAAATTAAAATTTTATTTCTTTAGTGTTGCCACGTTCTTTACATCTTATTTGTGAATATAACTCAGATCAGAATTCCTATAGGCATCATGACAACATATTGATTCCTTTGTGAAGCACACTTCAACTCAAGATACTCAATGCAATTAGTTTCTTAATTGTAAGGCTCAAGAAATCAATGAAGTGCTAAATAGTAACAACTCAGTAGGGTTTATTGTTGTTGTTTGTTTGCTTGTTTAATGTGGGAAATTAAGGAGACATTTTCTTTTTTAAAATAAGATTTGTTATTTGTATGATTCTTCACCAAAATGAAGAACAAAGCTAGAACTGAATTTAGTGTATTTAGGTAAATTATAGAACAAAAAAGAAAATTTAATCTTATAGTCACACAACAAAATAACTGACATGTGCCTAACTTATACTAAGCTGCACATACAATTGTGTTTTGTAAAAGGATTCCAAAATTCCTTTAACTATTCATGTGTTGTCCTGATTTAATATGAATTATTACAAAAATTAAGAAGTTTTTTAATAACAAAATAATTCTGATGACAATCATTAAAATAGTTTTCTGAATAATTCACTCCAATAACTGTCTGAAAATATTTTACTTATAGTTTTAAAACACTTTTTATTAAAACTAGAGTGGGCATTTTTATAGGATATTAATTTGTAAAGTTGTTTAGAGTTTAGAATTTTACCCATATGGACAATCTTCTAAGAAAGATAAAGTCAACCTAAGTTTTACTGAACAAGTGTCCTGTGTTATCTGATTGTGTTGGCCATCCAATGTACTTTTCATCACTCACTTTTTCTCAATTTATCTGTTTATGCTTCCTCCTTAGGGGGAAAGAGGCCCACAAGGTCCTCCTGGCCTTCCTGGTGATGATGGAATGAGGGTATACCAAGATTTGTCTCTTTTTAAAGCTGCTTATCATTAAAACACAAATTGTAAGTTCTTCCAAAATGACACTTCTCTAATAGAACTCCCTCTGCTTTTTTTAATAACAGGGAGAAGATGGGGAGCTCGGACCCAGGGGTCTTCCAGGTGAAGCTGTAAGCAATTATTTTCTTTATTATTAAATAGCAGTCTCTTCTTTGAGAAATGGTGGCTGGTATTATTTAGTTGGGCAATGAATACCTGAGTAAACATCATCTATTTACACAAATTAGCCAATTAATTTCCAAATTAAAAAGTAAAGTGTATATAGCTGCCCTTTTGTTACAAAGAAAAACTTTGTAACTTGAGAAAAAGAAATATGGACTGTAACATCTTGTGGATCACCAACCTTATTATTAAGTTTTTATTGCAGATAAATTTTTTTTCAGTAACCTTAGAATTCATTTTTTATATATTAATTAACCTTGTCAGAAGCAAGATACTAAAATCTCAAATTCTAGACATAAAGATTATATGATTTTTTTCTCCAATGAATGTTGACTATGAGGAGGCTCCGCTGGGTTGATGTACTCAAACTGTATAGACAAAAAAAACTTGAAAAACCCTTTCTAACTGCAGCATTCTTTGCTGTTATAAAGCTTGCCAGGTCAACTAGTGTCAAGTGAATAGTTACAATAATTATTACACTGACTTTTCTAAAGCTGGAAAAGAACATTAAACAGAAGGGAGAGAAAACATAATTTGAATTTAAATGTTAATAGTTTAGAACTCCTCTATCAAGAAAATACTTCTGTAATATGCAAAGATAGATACCCAGCTGTTTGCTCATAAATGAATGCTCTCCAAAGATGGAATTTAAGACAGAAAAATAAATGAGATTCTGAGCTTTTCTGTTTGTTCAATCTGTGTGATCATATCAACAAAATTGAATATACCAGTCAAATTAGAAAATGAAATAAAAACATTTTATTGTTTTTTAAAATCATTACCTGTGATGCCTCTGTAAATATACTGCGTCTAAGGCAGGGTTTGTAGTAACCACTGTTATCTACTTTGCCTTTTGTTTCTGTATAAAAATTCTATAATTATATTAAATAATATTGTAATTTAAACATTTATGTTCAATGTGCTGAAAGAAGATGAAAAATATTTTAATCCATATTTTACATTAATAATTTTTAGTGAAAGAGGCTTGTTTTGAGGGCATGTCTTATGTAAGCTTTCTCTCTCCCTCTTGTTTCTTCTAGGGTCCACGAGGCTTGCTGGGTCCACGGGGAACTCCAGGACCTCCTGGGCAGCCTGTATGTATTCCTGGGAGGAATGTGGGTTCTGTAGAGAATAATGTGTTGCCAAATTTCCAACAGGATATTTGTATAGAGCTTAGCACAGAATGCAGTTAACTGCCTTGCTATACTCTAAAGTTTGCCTGTCAGGGTAACTGCTCACTCTCTCTGTACTTGCTTTTCTTCTTCTGTTTCAGTCTTATACTTTTCATGCTTGATCTCTAACACACAATGAAAATGTTGTTATGCTATTTTCAAGGTGGACATGGATGAGAGAATATAGACCTTTCCTAATGTTTGAAGAATAATAAATCCCATTACTGTATATTCATTCTTAGACAAATCGTTACCACAGACTACTGTCTATTCTTTATATTTCTAATTTTAATATTTAAAGTTTTAAACTCATTTTATTCTTCATTGAAGGGAATTGCTGGTATTGATGGCCCCCAAGGACCGAAAGGAAACATGGTATGTAGTTAAGAACTATAAACTCAATAGATGTTATGATGTTAAATTTAAAAAAAAATTCTTATATATTCCTAGATATATTTTCCAGGCTTCCTGAGTGAAAATTTATTTGGGGATAATTTTCAATAATTATAATTAAAATTTTATAATGCAAAAGGCTTACTATGTATTTTATTTCTTACTATACAGGGTCCTCAAGGGGAACCTGGACCTCCAGGACAGCAAGGGAATCCAGGACCTCAGGTACGAGTAATCCACTCTTTGTCCTGGGAGATAATAGGCTAAGGTGGTATTGTTTGAAAGAAAAACATAGTGTCAGAATGTTTTGTGTAACACCAAATATATTTAAACTGTGAGTGTAGAGAATATTTTCTTTTTTAAAACATGTTCAAGAAAAACCAAAAAGGATATATTCAGCCTTCCCAGGATGCCATAGTGAAAATCCATCCACACCTGTACATACATGGAATCACATTACAGGCTCTTTGCAATGAGGAGCTAGTGTAAAATTCCTCACAGTGCTGTAAATCTCTCAAATGCTGCAAGAGGGAGTGTGTGTGTGTGTGTGTGTGTGTGTGTGTGTGTGTGTGTGTGTATGAGAGAGAGAGTGTGTGGGAGAACAAGAAGGAGGCAGGGAGATAAAGAAAAGGAAAGGGAAGGAGGAGAGAGAGGTTCTTGTGAATGAATATATGTGCCTTAGATTTTATCATTATTGTGAAGTTGTGCCATTATGTAATGATTCCTGACATGAAATAATTTTTTTTTTATAGGGTCTTCCTGGCCCACAAGGCCCTATTGGCCCTCCTGGAGAAAAAGTAAGTTGTGATATTATTCTCATAATTGCTGCTAAGCTCGTTTGTACCTACAACCTCCAGTAGGCATTAGGCTTACTCTCCTGGATATCTCCGCCATGATTTTATTAAAGAATTATAGGAATCTGAAGCAGAACCACTATATAAAAAAGCTGGACAGAATTAATTTGAAAACCTTTAAGATGTAAATGACAAAAGTTTAGGGTTATTAGCTAGATTGTGCCTGAATGTAATATTATTAAAAAAATGATGATTTGAAGAACTGAGATAAGTGTTTTTATTTTGGTTAATGTTCACTTTCTTATTATTTAAAAACTGTAATTTGACTCAAAGTCTGTAATCTTTGAACTTCTATACTTTTAGAATTAGGATTTCATAATGGAAGCTGTAGAATTTCAAATTAAATTTTATATTTTAATAACCCATGTATATTATGCATTTATATATCATTATAACCAAAACATCCATGATATAAGTACAACTAACAAAAACAACTAATATAATCTCATGTCAGGCTAATCATGACGTGTGATGTTTTCATTTACTTCCAAGATTCTTTTAAATAAAATAGTATGAGAGAAATTTAAATTTTTATTATTTTATGTATATGAATGTTTTTCTTTCATGAATGTCTGTGCATCTCAGTGGAGGTCATAAATGGGCATCAGATGCTGTGTAACTCATGTTACAGATGGTTGTGAATGGCCAAGTAGGTGCTTGGAATTGAAACCAGGCCGTTTGGAAAAACAGAAATGTTCTTAACCATTGGTCTATCTCTCTAGCCCATAAAATACATAGATATTTTCAACTGTAATTTGATTTCCTTTCAAAAAACTTAGTTTTCCAATCTGCCTTAGGAAAATTGGGACTTTCCAGTTGCCCATTGCTCTTGTGTATGACAGATACATTCTTATTACTTGCTCAGATCTGGATTATAGAAAGAATCAAAAGGTCCTTAAAACTTTCCCTGGTTCCCTTGCAATCTATTAAGAAGTATTTCCTGTCTACTTGCTCACAGTACAGTTGCTGACTGGCTCTTTGTAGCACTTCTTTCCTTTTATTACTTTTTTAAATTTCAGTGAACATAACTGGTTCTTCTGAGAAAATCAATACATTTACTGACGTGTAATTTATTCATTACAAAATGCATTTGTACAGCATGAGAGGGGATTTTTAGTAAAATTTCAAATTAGTGGAAATAACTTTTCAGGTGTTCTTACCACCATAGAAAGTCTAGAAAGTCTTTCTGGTTCTACGTACTATCCTCTTTTCCACCCTACAATATTAATCCACAACTTGTTCGTTTTCTATCTGAACATATTAAATTTGCCTGAAAATTTCATAGTAATGAAATGTTATTGCTATTGTTTTAATACATACATTTTGGTTATATGGCTTTTGTGCTTATTCTTAATTTTTATAATGCTATAATATGGATGTCAGTGAGCATATAACTATAATCTGATCCTTTTCTACCAATTAGTATCACAAAGGTAACTTCTAATGAACATGGAATATTTATGAAGTGCTATTGTTCTCACTGAACTCCAGTATTTTCTCTGTTCTGAGCATAGCCATGCTAGAAATGTCAAGGCAATCTTGTCTCATCAAAAAGATAAGAAAGTCAAAAAGATAGATTTATAAGATTAAATATTTGTTATGTACTTAATATCTTGTCTATATCAGGTAGTAAATGTTTTATTGTCTTGATATCTGCTACTATTCTCTCTAAAGTACTTGTTACTTTCAATTTGCTGAATAATAACTACTTATGAGAAATTTAACATTCAGATGTGTCCATATTGGCATTAGCTGTTTTAAACTCTAAGAACTTTCATATTGTTATTATACCTTATGTTTTATTCTATTTCTAATAAAGGCTACTAGTAATTTGCAATGATAAACTACCTCTGGTATTTGCTTTGACATTTTTGACAAGTAGAACATTTCTTGTGATTTAATATGTGAGTACAGAGTTCATATTACTCACATGTTAATTGATTTACAGAAAACAAATGATGTGCCTGTATGAGCTCAGTGAGAAATACCAAGACACAAAGTAAATGTCGATTAAAGACAGTGACTTTGAAGACTTGAATGTGTATCTAGATGCATACAGACTATGACTCTGTCACATAATAACAGATGTTGATATTTCCCAGGACTCACAGAGACAAAGTGGATAATGCATATAAATTGCTTAACATAGTGCACAGAAGCACTTCATAAATTTTAACTTTTATTAAAATATGAAGCAGATGACATTCATTCATCTTTATTTCCACTTCACCAGGGAAAGTGTAGGGAGTTAAAAATGCAGATAAAACATTCTGTTGTCATAAAACCTCCATTCCAAAGGAGATGGATTGAATTCAATTTTATTAAAAAATCATCTTATTTTGCAAAAGTTTCAATATTTCTTGTTTTTCCTCAAATATATATCAATGGTAAAGGTTCATGCAACATTACTTGCCAACTCATTGGCACTTGTTGTAGTAATAATAATGAATAGACTTATTTTATGTTGCTTGCTGGATTTGTTTTAAAGAAACAAGACTAGTGTCTTGAAAACAAAGAATAACTTATAATATTTTAATTAAATATTTTGTACTTTGTGGTAATGACTGTGAAATATAGAAGAACTAAAGATTGGTGAAAGAAATTCAAATTTTAAGCCTTTCCAAAAGGATACAAGTAATTTAGGGTATTAGAAACCATTTATTAAAAGGTTATTTTCCTGCTTTTTGTCCACATGATTTAATTGGTGCTTTTGTGCAAAGCTCCACAGGTACATCCAATATAGGTACAATGCTTATTATAAATACCCTCTACTAACAGAAATATAGTGACCCTCATTGGACACTGAGGCCTTCTGATGAAATTCTTCTCCTCTATCAGCTATTTTCATGGCATGGTAGTGAAATAAACTTCAAGAAATACTCTCTTGGGTTTGGTATATGCAATATTCCCTTTAGAATGCCTAATTTTCTCCCAAGAAAGGGTATAATTGCAGTATTTATCTTTACAGTATTCTAAATTTAGCAATGATGGAGTTAAATGATATTGAAAACTCTCATTAAAGAATGAACTAGAATGACCCGCTAAAAAGTTACATTTTAGTTTTTTTTTTTTTTTTTTTTTTTTTTGTTAGATGCTTATGCACCTCTTATATCAACATAGGTGTACATGTCTTCAGGTCCTAATAATTGACACAGGAATTTACATCTACTAGAACAGTTTAAGCATCTGATGTTCCATCAAAGTGCTCCATACTGTATCCATGTCTACTGAAAAATAGTACTGTCAAAAAAATATCATTAGACAGCCAGCTATATCACAATGTATATAACACAACCATCACATGTACAAATCTACTTGACATAGGTCAGTGATGCATCCTCTTGTCAGAGTCTAGAGATTTAAATAGGATTTGTATGGGCTGAAAAAATAAGATCAATGTTTTATAGTAAACTTATTATTCAATTAGTAGAAAAGTTGAGCTCTAAAATAATTAAAACATGTAATGTAATGTAGAAAATAAAATAATTGTTGTAGTATTCATTTATCACCATAATCAATTCACATAGTATATAGAGTTAGGTATGTAATACTTGCACAAATCCAGCAGCACAATGCATTTGTGTGCATCAATACAAGTACCCTGGTAATAAGTTGTTTCCTCCGATATTAAGAGGACAGCATTAGACATTTTTATTTCTATTTTATTCCTATGGGGCCATAATTGGGCTGCTACTTACCAAAGTATTATGTAAGGCTTATGGCTGCACCTTTAGATAGTTATTAATATAGTATTGTCAGTGGGGTTGTCCAAAGATTTACTAATTAATTCTCAGTATTGGGAACAAATGGATTTCTGAGATTTATTATTTTCATTTTGTTCTGCTAACACAAGTTTATCATATCATTTAAAGACAAAATTGTCATCTTAATAAAGAAAAAATAGAACAGTTAAGATGACTAAATGTAACATTTTATTTCTTTTGACATCTGTTAAGTTCAGTTTTTGTTTTTGATTTAATATGTTTTCCATATTCAAGTGTTTAGAACACTTTCTGCCACTGTTTCAAGTTTACTGTTAGTTCTATGCTAATATCCAAAATGTAGAGACTTTTTTATAATTTCCTTTTAAATCAAATTTTCTCCTCTTTTTTATTAGGGGCCACAAGGAAAGCCAGGGCTTGCTGGGCTTCCCGGTGCTGATGGTCCTCCTGTAAGTCAATGCTCTCTCTCTCTCCTCACTGACATTTCCATAAGCAACCTTGCAATATAAATTTTACATGTTTCTTAGAAATGATTTAAGAGTGACTGGGTTCAGTAATTAAACCTTGCTTCTTTGTAATACAATATTATTTCTTTATATCACTTTTTTTGTTGAGAGCTCTTCAATAAAATTACAGTAGCCCCTAGATAAAGTCATCCACACCCTGTGCACCAGAACCTGTCCAAATACTTCCTTCCTAATTCCACATGTTAGAGAATAGGTTATCTGACATCTATATCAGACTGCTTTTATTTTCAGTGACTGTAGTGCTTAAGAAACAGACACTAAATGCAATGGGTGAGCTCATTTTGAGCATGAGCTCATCCACATTTTAACTTACCTCGCAGAATCTGTCAGGTTTAGAATTTGTAATAAAATACTATGACCAAAAGTAACCTGAGGAAGAAAGGATTTATTTACTTCAAAGCAAAATCACTGAAGGAAGTCGGGACAGGAACTTAAGCAGGGCAGGAACATAGAGAGAAAATAATGCAGAGGTCATGGAGGAGTGCTGAGTATGTCTTTCTCCTCTTGGCTTGCTCAGCCTACTTTTTATAGTACTCAAGACCACTGTGTTCAGCCACAGCATTTATCACTTTCTTCAGAAAATATCCACAAACATTCTTAAGAGATTAGGGAGGTTCCTCATCTTCTAGAAGTATAGATAGATCTGTTTATATATAGGAATAGGTCTCTCACAAATACAATTTCCAGTATCGTTTAAAAAAGTATTTGTATATCTCTTCAAACTTTTCATTTAAATTTGTCGAAGCAAGATACAAAACTTTTGTGCTATTTATGCTGCAACTAAAGAATTTATTTAAGACATAGCTATACCTTTTTATGTATGGAATCTCAATTACATATTAATCTGATTAGTATTTTTGATTTTTCTATGTAGTTTCATCACATTCTCTTGTTGTCTTTGAGGATGCATATACACATCATCTTTTTATTTCCATAGAGAATATGTCAGATATAATTGTTGTGGGTAAGAGTTTGAGGCTAAATTGTTAATAGCGGGATGTATTACTTTATGTCCTTACTCCAAATCCTTTGAAAAAGATTCAATATTTAATTAAGTATTATGCAACAAATATAATCTTATCTTTTCCCTAAGTTTGCAATATTACTTACAGCTACAAAAATTATACAATTCTCCAATAATTATTTAAAAATAAAGTACATGATCTTAGGGTTTTTAAAATTATGGGGAATAACTTAACAAGATTAATAGTTATGACTAATATCACATCTTCACTAGTGTGTATGTTTATTCCATATAGGGTCACCCTGGAAAAGAAGGCCAGTCGGGAGAAAAGGGGGCCTTGGTAGGTATAGAGTATCTGTCTGGAGAGCTTATCAGTTATAAGGCTCTGTCTATTATAAGTGTTTTGATATAAGCAGAAAGTATTTCTAGGGTAGCTAATTTTAGTTTAGGAAATAGACTGAATCATCATCTTGTATAAATAATTCTCATAGTCAATAATCTACTTGCTATAAATTTAGTGTATATAGAGTAAATTAAAATAAACTCTAAAAAGAATTACTGAATATATGAACATTAGTTATGTAAAATAAAAATTTTTATCTACTATTTCTTAAAACTGTTCTATGCAATATGTGAGTGAGTTGTATTGTTAATGTACCACACATTTAATTCACAATGGATCTTTTCCAGGGTCCTCCTGGTCCCCAGGGGCCTATTGGCTATCCTGGTCCCCGTGGAGTTAAGGTAAATGCTAAATTATTTGTACATTATTTCATTTTAAAGTAAAGTGTCATTATCCCTTAAGTTTTTATTTTGTTCCACAGGGTGCAGATGGTGTCAGAGGTCTCAAGGGATCTAAAGGTGAAAAGGTAAATATCATTTTTAAGTCATTTTAATTTCTAAGCAGTCAATTTATAAAATTCAAGCATACTTAGCATTTACTTTCTCCTTGAAATGCATAGAGCATTGTGCAGAGTGTATTGATTTTCAAAAAACAAACAACTAGAATAAAAATATTTGAAAGTATATGTTTAATATATTTAAGCAAACATGAAATAAATTGTTTAACAAAATCTACAATAATTACAAGAAAATAAGAGTTAATGGAAATCATAATTCAAATGAAAATTTATTGAAATTTGAAAAACAAGCAACAAACAAACAAAAGATATACATAGAACAACTACTTACAAGCCGAACATTTTTCACAGAATGCTTAAAAAACAGTTTCTTATCCTAGAGTGTGGGCTAAATTGTAGCAGAGGGAAAAATTGTCTAGTTAGCCACAAATCCCCGTTCAATTACATGTGTATAACTTCATTAAATCACAGGTTCATCTATCTGCATGAGCTGGCTATGACATGAGGGCAATTTCTAGTTTTATCATAACAGGGTTCATTTATTTTTCCTCTACTAAAGTGCCCAAAACTAATAAATGGAAATTAAAAAGAATAAATATTTTTTGTTACTGTGAAAGAAAGTCTACGTATGTGATGCTACATGAAAGAAATAAGATTATTTGAAGGAAATATAATTAAATAGAGTTATTCATCAAGCAGAGGTGGATAAATGTAGGTGCCTAAGGCTGTACAAGGCTGTGGCTCTTTAACAGAGCTTTAAGAGATTACCCGTCTCTCCCTGAAAAACACTGCATTTAGATACTTTTAAGTAAATATTTAAAATATTTAAACATTTTGAAATCCTTCCAAGGTAAGGTTGCAGTCCCAAGGAGCTACTTCTGACAGTCAGGATTTGGCCAATTCATTCTAAAATTATGTAACATTTTAAATACAAAGTCCAAACACAGGCCTTTTTATTAGAAGTTTTTTTTTTTTTTTTTTTTTTTTTTTTTTTTTTTTTTTTTTTTTTTTTTTTTTTTTTTTTTTTTTTTTTTTTTTTTTTTTTTTTTTTTTTTTTTTTTTTTTTTTTTTTTTTTTTTTTTTTTTTTTGAGATAAGTGTAGCTATTCATTTGAATGGTAATACTGCATTGGTTTAAAGGAAATTATTTATTTTAAATCATAATATTTTGACTGTTCATTGTCTCTATTTGGTAATAATTGTGGCCAGATAACTAAACATAAGCTTATTATTCCTACTAAATTATATTTTTGTATAGAAAACACTCCTGGGAGACAGTAAAGGTGTGCAAGATATTGTTAATGGTATTCTTGAAAAAACTGTGATGCAATTTTCACTGTTAGCTACATTGAGGATAGTCCTCATCCATCTTGATCATCATAGGTGACCATGTCTTGATGTCTTTTTGTTTTAAATGCAGCAGTGATGGTTGGTTGTGCATAACTTAATATTTATGTATTATTTTATCTGTGTATATATGTACATGTTCAGGTTAAACATCTATGAACATATTCAATTTACATACTGGAGTTATCACCCACCAAAGATTTTTAAGTGGGCAATATTTAAAAATAAGGCTAAGAGTAAAAACACAGCTGACAGCCTATGCTAGAGAGGATGCAAAGCAAGGGGAACACTCCTCCATTGTTAGTGGAAGTGTAAACTTGTTCAGCCACTATGGAACGCAGTATGGCAGTTTCTCAGAAAACTGGGAATCAGTCTCCTCAAGGATCCAGAAATACCACTTTTAGGCATACACCCTAAAGACTCACATTCGCACCCTACAACCATTACCTCAACTACGTTCACAGTAGCATTATTTGTAATAGCAAGAATCTAGAAACAACCTAGATGCCCCTCAACTGAAGAATGGTTTAACAAACTGTGGTATATCTACACAATGGAGTGCTACTCAGCAGTAAGAAAAAATGATATCCTAAAATTTGCAGACAAATGGATGGATTTGAAGACTACCCTCCTGAGGGAAGTATCACAAATCCAGAAAGATAAACAAGGGATGTACTTACTCATTAGTGGACCTAAAAAGAAGATGTCATTGTATACAAGAGTTCAAGTCTAGAACATAGCTAAATGACACAGTGCTTAATTCTGCATTGATGACCTCTGGCAGGTGTGTGGGTGAGGAAGGACTCGTTTTGTTTAAGGGGCTGGCTACAGGGAGTTTAATTATGCTCCAGTAAGTAAATGTGAAGCATGAATGGGCTTTTTTGTAAATGGGGAGATCATAAGAGTTGGTATGAATCTGAGAGGACTGATAACTGTGGTTGATGGGGTGTATAATATACAATCACCAAACTATATATATATATATGTACATACTACAGCCCCTAATTTTTGACAAAGAGGTAAACAATATACATTTGAGGAAAGACAGAATCTTCAAAAATTATGCTGCTCAAATTGGGTAATTGACAAAATTAGTATAAGGAAACTATATCTTTACCCCTCACCCTTTATAAGACTCAAATCTAAATAAAACAAGGATTATGTGGGGAAAAATAAGGTATCATATTGAGATGGCATGTGGTAAGTTTCTGGAGGGAGAATTAGTTGCAAAGTGACAGTTAGATAAATTATAGATGATGGGAAGCAAATGAGAAAACATCTACACAAATAAATATAGCACAGTTCTACATTGAAACTCCTGGCAATTATTGGTTACTTTAGGTTGTGTTTTGTTTAAGAAGAAATGGTACATAGAAACAAACATAGTTAAAAGTTGAAATCAGAGTCAAAATCCTGGATTCTGGCTGTAGGGTCATCTAGAATAAATGTATAAAAGGGAAATTTACATGTTTAAGCTCTTTATTTAAATCTAAATATTCATTTTTTGGAGGGGATTTATTGGTTTATTTGAAATAAATTAAGACAAAAATCACCTAATTGATATAGTACAACAGATTAACAGGAACACCAATATTTCTACATTTTTATATAAGAAATTAGCATCTTCTAAATGAATTTGTTAACACATGTTCTAGTACAGTTAGTTATCTGTGGGTAAACTACATCCCTGTAAGTATTATTTATTCACACATTTATTCATTCATTCATTTGTTTATTTTACAGACAGACTGAAGTTTCCTATCCTCCTCTCCTCCCATTTCCTTCCTCTCCTTCCCCTTCATCCATCTCACAATCTACTCTTCTTTTTCTGGCCAGAAAAAAAAAAAAAAAAACCAAAACATATATTAAGTAGTTAAAATCAAAAGCTCTGTGTGGTTGTGCATGCCTGTAATCTCAGGTCTTGGATGAGGAGACAGAGGGATTAATAGTTGAAGACCTATGTAAAATGAGTTTGGGATTAGCCTGGGTTGTATCAAACATGAATCTCTGTCTTATGACACCTTAAACACACACACACATACAGAAAAGAAAACAGAAAGAAGTCACAGGCAGAGGAAGATTAAGCTGTTCTAAGATTTTATTGAAGGGCAAAAATGTTTTTATGTAACATTTTATTTGAATGAAAGAATAAATCATATTTTTGGAAACATAAAAAAAAAAGAAAGGGCCAGGCATCCCAAGGGTATCAAGAAAGCATGACATACCAAGTTGTGGTAATCTTTAAATGTTCAGCCTCTATTTATAACTACTATAACAGTATATATCTCAATTTTGAGAATGAAAGTTTTTTAATTAAAATATTGTCAGTACTCTATGTTGCAATAAATTTTAATATACACTCTTCTTTTTAAAATATAAAAATAGGCCATACAGCCCATAGTATAATAATAAGAGACATAAAAGTTGTTGAGCAGTGTATCTCAGTGGTAGATGCTTTCCTAGAATGCAAAAGTATGTAGGTCAAATCTCCAAAACCTCAAACACCCAAAAGTAAACAAAAGTTTCTTCTTTCTCTGCAGTGTTATTCATGGCTATCAAATGGTGAAAGGAGAAGGTAGCTAACAGAGATTAAGATTCTCTAAGGTTTTGATTTTCTTTGCCTCTAACTCCCAATACGAAAACCAAATAAACCAAACCATGTAGCTTGTTTTGCAGAAATAACCAGATTCTGCATCATGTCTTTGTTTTCCTAAAATTTATTAAATTTGGAACTGGAAATCTCATGACTTGATATATCATTTGCTTAGTAATGGTGATCAATTGTATACTTCAAAAATTGGATCCTATATGTTTTCCTTAGTTGGGGTTACTTTGAAGTCTGATAAAAATAGCCTTTTACATATTGATTTCAAATAATTAAATAAATGAGTAAATATATAATTTCCAACAAAACAAAATAAATCTCACAAACTAACTAGGATCATTTGAAACAATCATCATTCTTTTACTGATTCTTAGACACAACAAGCAGCTTTCTTTAAACTAAACTTGGCAACTGTGTAATTACCTTTGTCTCTGGGGAGAAAGTGATGACAGTAATAAATAGGCAGTGCATGGCCATTTCAGCTCTTCAACCGCTCCCTTTGCTCTCACGGTGTTCAGTAGTCAGAGCAGCCTTCACTTTAAAAGGCCACTTTGCCACTTGAACCTTGAAAACAGCATTGTTTATTCCCGAGGAAAAAAGTCTTCAAACCCTTAATTTAGATTTGTCGTAGATTTGTGTCATTCTTTCAGGTTTAGGCCTTTGTGTTTCCCTGCATCAAAATATTTGATGGGACAATTCGAAGTCTTCAAATTTTTATAATAGCTAAGTACATCCTTCCTTTAAAAGCTAAGTAACATTTCATCTCATATCAGCTATTTTCGCCTGTCCATTAGTGCATTGATGGATACTTCAATTGCTGTTATATCTTTGCTATTATTCTCACAACCATGAGTGTATAAATACTTTTAAGATTTTGTATCTTATCTTGTACATACACAGACCTTAAAATTTTATAATTTTGTAGTCTATCTACTTTACATTCTCACTGACAGCATACAGAATTCACAATTTCTCTGCACTGTCATCAATACATATACTCTTTTCTTATGTTTCACAGCAGTCATCCCAGTAGCTTTACTAGCATTTTTATAATTCTGCTTTCTCAATTCCTGCTAGATCCTTTCACTATTCCTACCCACCTAACTTTAAGTTTAATTAAAAAAGGCCCTCTTCACCCCCCCACCCCTGCAAACCAAGGAAACAGAATGCAACGTCCCCTCCTAAAAAACAATAAAAATCCCACCCCCAAACTGTGACAAATAAAAGTACAAACAAATTATGAAGCCCATTTCTGAAATGGATTGTAATGATTGATAAACCCAGTATTTTTCCATTGGAGAAAACTGAAAATCATGAAGATTCCAGTGTAAAAACATGTCACTTTCAGTTAAAAAAAAAAAAAAAAAAAGTAAAAAAAAAAATTGTCAAGTTTTTTAATTTATGTTAATGATAATTAATTTAATACTTACTTTTTGTTTAAATATGGAAAAGAGGTGCTATTATTTTTTAATGATTGCTTCTAAGAGATAGAGAAGCAGTAATGAATATACTAGTAAAAGATTCTCTAACTATATAAAATCACTGTGGAAATGAATGATAACATAGTAATTTTTCAGTACATGATAAAATTCTCGGGTATAACGGAATAGGTCTGGGATGCAACAATGAGTTTGTGGTGTCATTACTGGAATTTTTTCTCAGAAATTTTCTTCTAATTATTAATATTCAATTTACATAGACTTCTTTTTGTCTTTCAAAATAATTAAGACCTTCTTTATTCCTAATAGGGTGAAGATGGCTTTCCAGGCTTCAAAGGTGACATGGGGCTTAAAGGTGACAGAGTGAGTAAAAAGACTGGCCCAAGGATACAAATTTGAATACACTGTATGCTTTAGGTCAGCATTCTGCTGCTGTGATAAGAGCACTTTAAAGGAAAAGAGATTTATTTCCCTGACACTTCCAATGAACAGTCCATCATTGAGGAAATTTAGAAGTTAGGGTTTAGTTCAAGCAGGAGAGGAACTTGCAGGTAGGAGCTGATACAGAGACCATGAAGATGTTCTGCTTACTGGCTTAATCCTCTTAGCTAGCTCAGTTTGCTTTCTTAGAGCACCCAGGCCTATCATCCCAGGGTGCCCCAAACATTTCACTTCTATCTTCAGTCAAGAAAACGCACCACAGGCTTATCTCCAGGATATTCTTGTAGGAACATTTTCTCAATTGTCTCCTTGTTCCAAAATGACTCTAGCTTGTTTCAAGTCAACATGATCATTAGCTGTCACTCTTTACGCATACATTTTTTTTTCTTACAACTAAATACAGCAAGTAAAAGGGAAATAAAATAAATGACATGTCATTTCAATTGTTATAAAAAATGTTGAATAGTATAATGATATTATAGTAGCAGTGTTTTCTGAATGTTATGTTAAGTTTTATAAGAGACACACAAATGTATGAAGATACCTATTTGGTTAAATTCTAATAATCCCCTCATGTTAAAAGCATAAATTTAATAGAGAATAGATGTAATACTTTTGGCTTCCAGAAATAGTAGTAGCTTTTTTTAGAAGCTTTTACTCTACTATACATGAAGTATTTTTTATCTTTCTATTTTATTCAAGTTTTGTTTTTGCTTTTACTTTTGTTATTGAGACAGAAACTCACAATGTAGCCCTAAATAGCTTTGAACTTACTATGTAGCCCAGCCTAGCTAAAAACTTACAAAGACCACTTGTCTCTGCCTTCTCAGTGCTGATATTAAAGCCATGCACCAACTAGCATGCCTAGCATATTTGCACCTTTAAGTTATGCTTAATAGAGATGTCTGGAGGATGTGCTTATTATGTAAATTTTGTTGTTGTCTTGTAGAATAGAGGATGCAACTATGGACTTTGACAATGTTAGACAAGCATTCTGCTATAGAGCTACACTGCCAAATATAATTTTGATAGTCTTACCTCAACAATAGGTTTATTAAGATATCAACTCAACAGAATCTTAATAACTGAGTACTGTTGTTTACTTCAGTTTCAGAGTAATATGGTCAAATTACTAGGAGAAAGGGATGCATTTTTATTTTAAATTATGTATATATGCTGTGAACTGTGGTGATTGAAAGTCATATTATACCACTTACATGCATGTTAGTTTTTATGATTTCACAAGCTGCAAAGTGTAAAGATTGTATATTTACAGCTAGTAAATTTTAAAGTGGATCAACTCACCTAGAGTACATTAAATACTATTATTTCATAACTGATATAAATACCTCATCATTCTAATAAAGGAAACAGACCTTTGAGTAGTTGGGATTGCCTAAAGTTTATATGAAGACTATTAGGATTACAACCAATTTGTTTGAATTCAGCTTTTAATTTGCTCAAGATTTAAAAAATTTCAAAACTGAAGACTTTTGTGTTTTAAATGAGAGGTTTTTTTCCTTTGTGAACTGATCCTTTTTTCTTCTTTTTTTCTTTTTTTATTATTATGAATAAAGAAGTAACATTTTCTATCCTTGTATATCCTTATTCAAGCTCCCTTCCCCCTCCCACCACATCAGGTCATTCTCTCCTCTCCACATCTCCCCATCCTCCCCATGGGCAGGTGGTCCCATGGTCCCATTGTCCCAATATTGCTTAGTTCAGCCTTCACTCCTGGCAAATCCAGTTTTCTCCCCCCAACATCAAGACTGAGTCTTTAAAACTGTGTTCTGATATTATTCTCCACTCCCATATGGAAGAAGTACCTTTCTTCTCTCTCTCTCTCTCTCTCTCTCTCTCTCTCTCTCTCTCTCTCTCTCTCTCTCTTTGTCGCTGTCTTTGTGTCTCTGTCTCTCTTTTCTTCTATACCAACTATATTGTAATCAATATGTGTGTACATATGGTACCATCAAGCTTCTACAGCTTCTTAAATATTAGGCCATATTTAGTTAATTATTTAACAATGAAATGCTTGATAACATCAAACTATTTCAGCTTATTTTATAAGAAAGCAAAGAAACAAACCAAGAATCAAAAAATATATATTCCTGATCCTCTAACAGTGAATAGAAATAGTAGAAATGTTTTAAATGCACAAACAATGCTGTTTTGTATTTCAGGGTGAGGTAGGTCAAGTTGGCCCAAGAGGAGAAGATGGCCCTGAGGGCCCTAAAGGCCGTGCAGGCCCAACTGGTGACCCAGGACCCTCTGGCCAAGCAGGAGAGAAGGTTGGTGGGCTTTCACCTTGCAGAATGTTTATTGTAGAGTGTGCTCTGTGACATTTTAAACAATAAAGTTCTTCTATTCTGTGTGCAGGACTCTTACTGTAATGAGAGAGCACTCAGTCCTTAGCTGGCCACATTTGTCTTTATTTTCCATGGGCTAAATCAGGAGCCATTCCTAAAGCTTGCCCACATTTGATACTGAATATAAATGTCCTGAGTTTAAAGGAAACAATGAATGATGGCTGGATTATTGTATCAGATCAAATGAAAGCATATTTGAATCAAAAGAAGTAAATGCTTTCTTTTGTGTACAAATGTATTTTCACAGGATATTATTTGAAGTATATATATATTTAAGCTTCTTTTCAATAGATTTGAAGTTTACCTGATATTAAGAATATATTTTCAGGTAAATACACTAAATACACTATTCATAGGTTTCAGAGAATGATATGTGTTGTATCAATATATTTTTATTATTTTTACTTTAAATGTATTAAAGAACAAAGCTTAGTTATTTAGGAAACTTTTTAGTATACTATGAGCTTAAATTAAGGTTTGAGTGTCATTGGGGATTAAAGCCATGACATGTAACATTCCAGGAAGGTACTATGCATGCTATGCTTCTTCCTGGACTGAATTGATGAAGTGAAATATAAGAAAAAATAAATGATGATCATTATTTCATATGTATGCTAAATCAAATTTAAAATAGCTGCTCTATTCTTTAATATATTTCTCATGAGTTCTCTTCTTTGTCTAAATATTTTTCTCTAGTGAGAGCTTTGTTTTCTGTAAGATAATGAAATTGTATTTTTTATTAGAAAAATGTAATATTTTCACCTGCACACCTTTTTGTATCAAAAAGAGGTTTTGTTGCTATTATGTAGATATTGTGAAGAGATGAATAAAATTCTCTCCCTTATAGAATCGCTGATGTGGCAGTTTTATAGGGCATATGCTTTGGAAGCCATTGTCTTTGCTGCATTGATGAACACTGTAGTATTTAAACAGTAGGGCAAGAGATAATGGGAAGCCAAGTCATTGAGGCCATGGATGCTTTGCTTGATGCTTATTGTTAGTTGCTTAAGGTTCTTCCTTTCTCAGCTCTACTCTGTTATGTATAAACAGTCCCAACAAAGCATTGTAAAGCACTGCCCTATTCTCCACATGCAGCATCTCATTATTAGATGTCTGTTTGTTGACATTTATATTATTATCATATAAAAGAATACAAGTTATTTATCTGCATTTATTTAAAGAGAATTCTTTAACATAAAGGTATATAGTTTGACATAGCAATTAATGTAGAACACAGACAGCTTTGTGATCATTAGAGATTTTTCTTTGCCTTGAAATTGATGACATAAGAACATGAAATAAGCTGTGGTAGTATACTGTATCTAAAAGGATATTATAAAAAAGAAGTTTCATAGGACTTGTTTGCATATTATCCGAGAATTGCTTGTCCATGCAGAGTCTCTGGTAAATGTTACAATGCTTTAATTCAGTCTTTAGTGACAAGGTCATAAGTCATGCTCTTGCATAGCTTCCTTCAGTAAATCTTTTACTTTGTTAAAGGTTTTGTTTATATTTAATATTGCACATGTGAATTTGTGCCTGTATTGATTTCTGTTAGTTTTGAAAATGTGCTTCATCAATAATGATACTGTTCATGTGCTGAATTTTAGAAATTTAATTAAAAAATTATGCTATTCATTTATGTTTTTGTTATAGAAAGTGATGTCTAAGATTTCCCAAACATTTTTGTCAATTCACTTATTTACCTGTAATGTTTTTCTTTACTAAAAAAAAAAAAAAAAAAAAAAAAAAAAATTGGGGACTAATGCTTCAGAAAACCTTTGTAGGCCACAGTATTTGTTACACATTTTTAGAACTGATTATAATTTAACTTTTGTTTTTAAAAATTTATACTGAATTATAACTTCATTGAACTGAAACAAAATAGTAACATATTTAAGCATTTAATTTCATGAAATAACATTTCATTTAAATTATCATCATTTGCTATAGTTCTATGCACATTTTAAATTTATTAACTTAGATTTTACCATATGTATATCAATGAAGTTTTTCATTTGTAAATTTAATTAGAGGTATCCAAATACAATTACTCACATCCAAGTTAATGAGGAAAATTTACATAACCTAATAACTTGATTTACAGTTAGAATGTGACAAATGAAATAATCATAAGTATTTTTTAAGTTGGAGAAGTAAGTTCTGAATATTCAAAAGTGTGTTAACTATGTTATTCTAATGTTTAATTAAAGAGCTTTTTTGTTATGCTTTATAACTCACAAATGGGCAAGAATTTTCCTCCCCTTAAGTTAGTATGCCATCTAAGAAATACTCTTATTTGCATAGTGGTAGTCCTCCAGTATCAATAAGGCATTTAACATATATACATTGTAACAATTTTATGAAAAAGGTATAATAAAAAATAAATGTCCAAATATCCTCTAAATTCTGACTGAAGCAATTCCACATAGACTGTTTATGGTTATCTTTATGTTTTTCATAATTTTAGGGGAAACTTGGGGTTCCAGGATTGCCAGGATATCCAGGAAGACAAGGTCCTAAGGTAAAATATTTTGAATTTTGTAGTCTTGTCTCTTTGATACACAGTTAAACTAGAACCTGTAGTTAGAAAATTAGCTTTAGCGATAGAGGAGATAATAAAGTATAAATTTCCTCTTTTAAGTACTTATCACAAAATAAAACACACACACACATACACACACACACTCACACACACATCCCACACACTCACTTAAAGTTCTGATGTTTCAGGAAGCATGTGACTATATTATATTTTGAAGAATTTCTGGACATAGGGATGTTTTAAAGAAAGAAATGTTTAGCTAGCTCCTTTGATACAGTTGAAATAAATACCAAAGAAAGAAATAACTCGAAAATACTTATAGTTATAAAGTAGATATCATGTAGATAATAATAGCTTTTAACTTATTGAATGTTACTCTCATGATTTGAATTATTTCTTTTTCTTTTATATTCGTTTATTTGTGTGTGTGTGTGTGTGCACATGTGCACTTCATATACACATCTACATGTGTGCTCACATCTCAACACACACAAATGAATGAGGACAGGCAATAGTTTTCAGGTATCAGTTCTTCCCTTCCACCATCTGGGTTTCAGTGATCAAACTCTGGTTCTCTTCTTGAGGAGAAGGTGATGTTAACCAGTGAGCCATTTTGCCCTCTCTGTTCCATAATTTAAAAATTCCAATTCTCATTCACAGAAACATTCATTTTTCAAGAGATTCATAACATGTATTTAAAACTTGGGTGACAAAGAACAATAGAATGTTTCAGTGTTGCCTTTCTTGAGGCCAGGGTTCTGTGGTCCCAGTGCTGTTAGGACTGTATCCCCTTCAAAATCTCTAGGAGACAATCTGTCATGGCCCCCTGCAATTCATGTTCTCTCCTGGATTCTCCAGCTGTGGCCTGGACCCTTCCAACCATTTTATTTTCACATGGTCTCTTTCTGTTTATCACTTCTCATCCATCTCATAGGAACCATTGCCTTCAGACTTAAGAAATACTTGTATAATCCTGAATCCTTTCAAGATTCGTAATGTATTTACTTCTGATTACTTTTTAGTCAAAGAAAGTAAGGGTCTGGCCACAGGAGTTTAATTATGCTCTAGTAATTAATGAGCAGCATGAATGGGTGATTTTTGTAAATGGGGAGATCATAAGAGTGAATATGAACCTGAGAGGCCTGATAACTGAGTTTGATGGGGTGCATGATGTAAAATCACCAAATAATAAATATAAAAAATAATGAATTAAAACAAAATAAAACAGAGTAAAAAGGTTTCAGGAGATTTTGACATGGGTTTCTCTTTTGGGTACACAGGGTAATCAGTTATATTGCTGAATCTGCGATATTTAAAATTGTTAATTATAAAAGTTATATGATTTTTATGATTGCCTATTTATTTTGAAACATGAACATTTCTTCAGTTTATAAAAGCTAGTCATTGATGTATTTACTAATTATATTGATAGCTATATGAATTAATTGTTAGTGTTAATGATTCGGATAGCTATTCTTATTTTCTGTAAAGACAGGGACTTGCAATACAGTTCATGCTGGCCTAGAACTCTGTCCACGTGCTTCAAACCCAGTGTGCTAGAATCAGAGGCACACACAACCATATTTAGCTCATTTTTAAATATATGTATATGAGATGCATTTTTTATATTAGTCTGTTTCTTATCTTTCCTATTTTACCCACTAAGCATATCAAGTATAACAGATAAAGGAAATTATGCTCATGTTACAATCCAAGCACAGGCTGGGAAACTGTGTAAATAACCTTTGGTGATAAAATGTCCTCCAACATATGGACTGAATACCAAAGATTTCATTCATTTTCATATGCAGTGTATATTAATCTTACTATGTGATATTTGTCATTTCTAAAA
This sequence comes from Sigmodon hispidus, assembly GCA_004025045.1. NCBI lineage: Eukaryota > Metazoa > Chordata > Mammalia > Rodentia > Cricetidae > Sigmodon > Sigmodon hispidus. Next base: position 120,527 of record PVIH01003321.1, on the reverse strand, counting down.
AGCAGTTTCTTTATGTAACAAGACTTATTTTAAAAATGATAAAAGTGACATTTAAATGCTTTTCATGTTGAAAATACTAGTTGATTATCTTTTATATTTTTTTATCTTCCATATATTCTTTTCAAAAGTTAGCAATTTATAACAGTTATGTCTATAGAGATCTATTTATTGTACAGCTCAAAAGCATAAAATACTTCTATTTTATGTTTTAAATTTTTGTCTTCTTACTAAGATGCATAAAAATTACGTTACACTTTCATTTTGTTTTAAAAATATAAGAAATACTAAGAATATCTTTTGAAAGGACTAAATTCTATATTGCAAGCTATGTGAAAGTATGATGTATTCCTTTTTCTGGCATCAATTTTCTGATCAATATTCTCTGAATTCTCATTATAAAATGCAAGACCTGACAAAAGGAAAGTGTTCTCACAATGAGATGATGCTTTTCTTTATCCGATAACCTCAATGTCTACACTTGCACCCACACACTCACTTAAATTTCTGGTGTTTCAGAGAGCATGGGATTATGTAATATCTTGAAGAATTTCTGGACATAGGGCGGTTTTAAAGAAAGAAATGTTTAGTTAGCTCCTTTGATATAGATGAAATAAATATATTTGAAAGAGAAAAAAACAAAAATATTTATAGTTATAGAGTAGATATCATGTAGGTAATAATAGCTTTTAATTTATTGAATATTACCCTTGTGATTTGAATTATTTCTTTTTCTTTTATATTCATTTATTTTGTGTGTGTGTGTGTGTGTGTGTGTGTGTGCACATGCACACTTCTTATACACATCTACATGTTTGCTCACATCTCAAGGCACACAAATGAATGAGGACAGGCAATAGTTTTCAGGTATCAGTTCTTCCCTTCCACCATCTGGGTTTCAATGATCAAACTCTGGTTCTTTTCTTGAGGAGAAGGTGATGTTAACCAATGAGCCATTTTGCCCTCTGTGTTCCATAATTTAAAAATTCCAGTTCTCATTCACAGAAACATTCATTTTGCAAGAGATTCATACCATGTATTTAAAACTTGAGTGACAAAAAACAAAACAATAGAAAGTTTCAGTGTTGCCTTTCTTGAGGCCAGGGTTCTGTGGTCCTGGTGCTGTTAGGACCCACTTTTCTTCATAACTCCAATTGTTTTGATATGCTAGAATCAGTATGTCTATTTAGAAACAAAAATCAGTGATGTTCACATCAGAAATCAAAGAAACCCTTAAACTTACTTTCCTATGTAAAAATTAGTGACATTGTAATAGATGACATTTCATGAGAAATCAAATTTCGTTCCTAGATCTCATAAATTGAAGACCTATAGTTAAACACTCATTTAACCAAAGTCTTAGGAGCACAATAAACTAAGAAGACAAAGCACCAATTATTATAAAAAAATGACAGTTGTTTTAGAACCTAATATCTAACATAAAGTACAATAGTTCTATAATTAAACATTATATAAGATAGTTTTGCAAGTTTTCTATTTGTTGACAAAATAATTTTAGCACTAACTTTACCATTGTCATCTTTATGTATTTAATTTTCATTTTAAAGGTAATGTTTACTTTGAATGAGCATTGTGTACTTTGTTTATAAGATCTTAAAAACTGCTTGGATGAGATTTTTTTTTTGCATTTTTTTCCACTTATTCTGTAAAAATAATTTAAAACAATAATTAATAAGAAGAGTTATTTAATAGTGTAATTGTACATAGGGTAGTTAGTGTATTTGTACATAGGGTAGTTATCTATTCTGACCAGAGGAGATTTATTTGCTCGTGTATAAAATTTAGAAAATGCACATCATTTAGATATGAGATTGTACTTACATGTTAAATTCTTAGTCACACAGCATCTAACAGATTCAACTTCCTCTGATTCTGAAGATAAAAAAAGTGAAGGTTTCAAGTTACTTAAATTTTTAATATACAGAGTTTTTCCCCCTATCTTAAACTTATTTATCATTTGTTGTTAAGTAAGTTACAATCAACACAAAATATATTGCAAATCAAATTATAAAAGCAATATCTATATACTTTGGAACATTATTTGGCCCTGTGGTAAAATGAGATATCACATATTATTTTCTTGACTAGTTTGCTTGCAACATATAGAATATTTCCTGTATTAAAATGTCAATGAGTTTGCCGCATTCTGGATTTGGGTTTTCAGGGGGACTGTTCTTATTGTTCATTCATAATATCCAGGTTTCAACTTTTCTTCATCATGAAGCATATGCCATTTTCAGAGTCCAGATCTATAATTTCAAAATCTCTATCTAAGAGGTATATTTTTTTTTAATTTTTATTAAGTCTGGATTGCTACCCACAATTTGTATTTTTTAAAGAATTAAAGTTATTTTTTAAATATATGGACCATTTATCATTTGGGGGCATTGTTCTGGGAGCTATTAGAAGTTGACTTAAAAAACACAAAGACAATATGTCAAAGTATATTGCTATATCACTCTTCAATATAAATCTTATAAAATTTAACTCTGACCATCCCCCAGCAAGGTATGTTATGCACTTTTAAATTTCATCCATACAATGGTTTCAATAAAAATGCAAATTTTGGAAACTCCTTCCATTTCCATTTTTAAGAGAATATTTAGAAAATTGAGAAAAAAAGATTTGAAATCCTACTTCTCTATTTCTTTATTTATAAAGTCATAAGACTGCTTGGACAGAGGTCAAAGAAGCTGAAAGTCTGGGTATATGCCCAAGATGACATTGGGAAATTTTATTATTGAGATTTAAGTTGTATTTCACTTATATTAAATGCACTATGGGCTTTTTTACATTTTAAAACAATCATTGTTTATTATCCAGTGTCATTACTTTATATACCACATTTTTTGGTGCTGTACCCTGGATTTTTGCCCCAATCTCCCACAAACTTCAAAATATTAAGATATGTTAATAATAAACCATTGTTCTCTCTTGCAACAGAAAAATAGCCCCAAATTGGACAAGATAGGCCTTTGCTTTGTTTGGATGGTCGTTGGAAGGCATAAATTGTGAACTGAGCTCTTTGAGATTCCAAACAGAGTTTTATGCCTTTTTCTAAAACAGAGTTTGAATGTGTAAAGAGAGCATTTCAGGGTATATGATATAAACAGTTTAAAACATAGTTGCTGGAGACCCACAGCCAAATGCTAGCCAGGACGAGGAGAGTACTGAGGAAGAGGGGAAGGAAGGGCTGTCCCGAGCCAGAGGGCTTGAGGACACCACAAGAGTGGCTCACAGTCCGCTAAGCAGGGCTCACAGGGCACTCACAGAGACTGAAGCGACTGTTTAGGCTGAGCTAAGTCCGCTGTCAGTAAGTTATGGTTGTGTAGTTTGGTGTTGTTGTGGAACTCTTAAAAGTGGGAATGTGTGTGTGTCTGGGGGGGGGGGTTGTCTCTGATTCTTTTGCCTGCTGTTTGGACCCTTTTTCTCCTACTGGGTTGTCTCTCCCATTCTTGATATGAGATGATGAACCCAGTCATAAGTTCTTATGACATGTTTAGTTATGACATGTTTGGACTACTTTTTTTTTTTTTTTTTAAGAGAAACTGAGGAGGAATGGATATGGGAAAGAAGGAAAGTGTAATATTAGTTAAGGACAAACACTATAACTTCCATTCATTAAAATGTGATTTTTAGAGTTGGAGCAAAAGTATGGACTATTAAATTAAAATCTATTTGACATAAAATATCGATTAACTTCTTTTTAATAATGATATAATGAGAGCTTTATTATTTTGCTTTTAAATTTAAATACTAAAATGGTTCCTATCAATTCATGCTTCCAGGCTTTCAGACGTCACTGTAAGTTCTCTTATGAATGCACAAAGAGATCTTGTATAATGACTTAAAAACTTCTATTGTTAAAGATTTTATCTATTTATTATTAACTTTTAAAGCAAACACACATTCTTTATTTAAATACAATAATCTCTGATCAAATCAATGTTTGTTTGTTTTTTTTAAAAAAAAACTGGTGCTTGTGGCATGAGAATTGAAAAAAATCATATTCATGGTTGATTATTTTTACTTTTTCAGGGCTCCACTGGATTCCCTGGATTTCCAGGTGCCAACGGGGAGAAAGGTGCCCGGGTATGGTGCATAAGTATATTGTCCAAAGATGGCTAATGAACATGTCCCTACATGAATCCCTGTTTCTCACCCTCATTAACTGTGACATACATACTACACATTAAACTCTTTGAAATGTCTTTGTCAGGGAGTTGCTGGTAAACCAGGCCCCCGTGGTCAACGTGGTCCAACGGTATGTTTGGTTTTACTATAATAATTTTCATTTTGATATTAGTTTTTCCCATTTGTTTTTGGAATTGCTTTGAACTTAAAAAGTTTTCTTTTTTCTTATGTAGGGTCCTCGTGGTTCCAGAGGTGCCAGAGGTCCCACGGGAAAACCTGGGCCAAAGGTATCTTCTAAACTTACTATGACTTTTCTTGCAAATATTTGTGATAAGAGCAATACTTTGAGGAAGAATCAAATTTGACTTTCTTTTAACTCTTTTTGTTTTTGTTGCAAGGGTACCTCAGGTGGTGATGGCCCTCCTGGTCCTCCTGGAGAAAGAGTATGTATTATATAGTTACATAATATACAATGAAAATTAATACTTTTGTAAACATTTTAATTCTGCAAATAGTTACATATGTCTAAAGGCACATGTACATACTTTCTGATTCTAGTCAGGGTTAAGAAATGATTCTTACATTTTCTTTCCTCTGCTAACTTAAAAATTTACAAAGTGAGGTCCAAATAATATTACAGAAATGAGAGGAATAAGGTATATTTTTGGGCTGAGTTAGAACACTTTCTTGAAACAATATACAATTGTTATTGGGAATATACTTTGATCCCTACAATTTCTCTTGTTTTTCATATTAGCACTCAGTATGTTGACTAAACTGACAGAAACATTATGTTGGTAAAATGCAAATAGCAACAGCCATTAAATCACAATCAATATGCATTCAAGGAAAGATAAAATATATATTCCAGTCAACAAAATACTACTTGGTAAATTGATTTCCAGATTATATAAAATAAAGCCAAATACAGAAGAGAAACCAAGATCTTCATTTCATTGTTTTGGCAAGAGGCAGCAAGAGATCTATGTGAGATCTATGGTCTTGAAATAATTTAAAATTTTAAAGTTTGTAATACATTCAATGGAATTACAATCAACCTTTGTTTTTTATAATGACTCTAAGTATTAAATTATACTTATATTATTTTGTAGAGCTTTTGTGTGTAATTGTGTGTTTGTGTGTATGTGTGTGTGTGCATTACTGTGCATAGTGAAGGTACATGTGTGGAAGTCAGAAGACAACTTCTCATATGGGTTCTTGATTCTCACTTTTCTTTCCTGCAGTCTTTTCCCCTTTATTGTTTATCTGCTCTGTGTGTAATGCTCTTTGGCTTAGATGACCCCAGGGATTCTTGTCCCTGTGCTGTCAGTCTCCCAGTAGGAGTGGTGAGATTACATCTGTAGTCTACAGCATCCAACTTTTTCATGAGGGTTCTGGATTTCAAACATGAATCTTTGGGCTTGTGTCATCATCACTTTTGCCCATAGTTTTTATATATTTTTATTTGAAGCTCTAAAGTGGATGTTTCATGAAGAGAAAATGGAATCACCTGTGATAGATAACTGGAAACAGAGCATGAAAATTTTAATTTCTAAGCGGAGTGAAATTTTATTTCTTTTGGTAACAAAAGAGGAATAGAATAGAAGAAAAGAACATTCAATTAAAGTATCTTCATGGCCTGATCCATTGTTAATTAAATTACTATATTCTTTTGTCTAGATGAACTACTCACAAATTAAGTTCACTCATATTGGAAATTTGAAATTCATAACTAATGTATATATTTGATATACTTTATGGTTCAATAAATGTTCATTAAAATGATATAGTGGATTTAAATAGTTGAATCACTAAATTAATAGGACAATTTAGCAAAGCAACAAACATCTAAGTTTTATTATGCTTTAAAGCACCAATGAGAATACATCTTGAATCTAAAATGGCATGATCACACAACCTTAGTGTATGGAAAAGGACACCAAGAAAGAGACTGTACAATTTGAACATACGAATGAAGGTTTTTTTTTTTTTTTTTGTCCCCCCTCCCTCAAGAGTGAGTCAGGTGCTCCTATAGTTGGAGTGAGATCCAAAGGGTCAGTCCAGGGTGTCTCTGATCCCAAGCTGTTCAGTGGTTGTGGTTTGCAGCTTGGGCATGTTTGGCTTTTGTTCTTGTTTGTTTGTTTAGAGACCACTAATGAGTGACTACATCCCCTGCTTATCTTTCTGAGATTGTGATACCTCCCTCAGGAGGATTTTCTCCAAATCCATCCATTTGCCTGCGAATTTTAGGATATCGTTTTTTTCTTACTGCTGAGTACTATTCCATTGTGTAGATGTACCACAGTTTGTTAATCCATTCTTCAGTTGAGGGACATCTAGGTTGTTTACAGGTTCTTGCTATTACAAATAATGCTACTATGAACATAGTTGAGCTAATAACTTTGGAGTGTGACTGTGCCTTTTTAGGGTATACACCCAGAAGTGGTATTGCTGGGTCCTTAGAGAGATTGATTCTTAATTTTCTGAGAAACTGCCATATTGCATTCCAAAGTGGCTGAACAAGATTACACTCCCACCAACAATGGAGGAGTGTTCCCCTTGTTCCACATCGTCTCCAACATAGGCTGTCATCTGTGCCTTTTATCTTAGCTAATCTAACAGGTGTTAGGTGGTATCTCAAAGTTATTTTGATTTGCATTTCTCTGATGGCTAAAGATGAAGAGCACTTTTTCAGGTGCCTTTCAGCCATTCGTAGTTCCTCTGCTGAGATTTCCCTTTTTAGATCTCTACCCCATTTTTTAATTGGGTTATTCATGGTTTTGGGCTCTAGATTATTGAGCTCTTTATATATCTTAGAGATCAGTCCTCTACCACTTGTAGGGTTGGTGAAAATCTTTTCCCATTCTGTAGGCTGTCATTTTGTCCTATTGACAGTGTCCTTGGCTTTGCAGAAGCTTCCTAGCTTCAGGAGAATCCCACTTATTGACTGTTAGTCTTAGTGTCCATGCCACTGATGTTATATTTAGGAAGTGGTGGCCTGTGTCAATTTATAGAAGTGTATTTCCCACTTTCTTTTCTATCAAGTTCAAAGTGGCTGGGTTTAAGTTGAGGTCTTTGATCCACTTGGATTTGAGTTTTGTGCAGGGTGACAGGCTCGGATCTATTTGCATTTTTCTACACACTTCCATCCAGCTATGCCAACACCATTTGTTAAATATACTATCTTTTTGCATTGAATGTTTTGGGCCTCTTTTTCAAAGATCAGGTGTTCATAAGTTTTTGTGTTAATGTCTGGATCCTCAATTCTATTCTATCGGTCCACAAGTCTGTTTTTATGCCAGTACCAGGCTGTTTTTATTACTGTAGCTCTATAGTATACCTTGAAGTCAGGGATGGTGATACCTCCTGAGGTTCTTTTGTTGAGCAAAATTGTTTTGGCAATCCTGGCTTTCCTGTTATTCCAAATGAAATTGAGTATTGTTCTTTCAAGGTCCAAAAAATATTGTGTTGAGATTTTGATGGGCTGTGCAATGAATCTGTAGATTGCCTTTGGTAGAATTGCCATTTTTATTATGTTGTTCCTACCAATCCAGGAACATGGGAGAGCTTTCCATTTTCTGATATCCTCTTCAATTTCTTTCTTTAGTGATTTAAAATTTTTGTCAAATAGGTCTGTTACTACTTTGGTTATAGTTATTCCAAGGTATTTAATACTATTTGCAGCTATTATGAAGGGTAATGTTTCCCTCATTTCTTTTTCAGCTCTTCTATCTTTAGTGTATAGAAGGGCTTCTGATTTCTTTGAGTTAATCTTGTATCCTGCTACATTGCTGAAGGTGTTTATCAGCTGTAGCAGTTCCTTGGAAGAATTTTGTGGGTCACTTATGTATACAATCATATCATCTGCAAATAAAGATAGCTTCACTTTTTCTTTTCCAATTTGTATCCCCTTAGTCTCTTTTCGTTCCCTTATTGCTTTAGCTAAAACTTCAAGAACTATATTGAAAAGATAAGGGGAGAGAGGACATCCTTGTCTAGTTCCTGACTTTAGTGGGATTTCTTTGAGTTTTTCTCCATTAAGTTTGATACTGGCTGTCAGCTTCTTGTAAATTGCCTTAATTATATTTAGGTATTCTCCCTGTATTCCTGATCTCTCCAGGGCTTTAATCATAAAGGAGTGTTGGATTTTGTCAAAGGCTTTTTCCGCATCTAAGGATATGATCATGTGGTTTTGTTCCTTTAGTTTGTTAATATGATGGATAACATTTACAGTTTTTCATATGTTGAACCAGCCCTGCATTTCTGGGATGAAGCCTACTTGGTCGTGGTGGTTGATATCTTTTATACATTGCTGTATACCGTTTGCCAAAATTTTGTTGAGAATTTTCGCATCAATATTCATGAGGGAAACTGATCTGTAATTCTCCTTTTTGTTGTGTCTTTGAGTGGCTTGGGTATTAGGGTGATTGTGGCCTCATAAAAGGAATTTGGCAATATTCCTTCAGTTTCTACTGTGTGAAATAGTTTGAGGAGTAATGGTAATAATTCTTCTTTGAATGTCTGGTAGAATTCGGCACTAAAACCATCTGGGCCAGGGCTTTTATTTTTGGGGAGGTTTTTAATGACAGCTTCAATTTCCTTAAGGGTTATAGGCCTGTTTAGGAAATTAATCTGATCTTCATTTAATTTTGGTAGATGGTTCCTCTCCAGAAAGCTGTCCATTTTTTCTAGGTTTTCCATTTTGTGGAATACAGATTTTCAAAATATGACCTGATAATTCTCTGTATTTCCTGGGGGTCTCTTGTTATGTCCCCCTTTTCGTTTCTGATTTTGTTGATTTGATCACTCTCTCTCTGTTTTTTGATTAGTTTAGCTACGGGCTTATCTATCTTGTTAACTTTCTCAAAGAACCAACTCTTAGCTTCATTGATTCTTTGTATTGTTCTTTTTGTTCCAATTGTATTGATTTCAGCTCTAAGTTTGATTATTTCCTGCCTTCTACTCCTTCTAGGTGAGTTTGCTTCTAATTGTTCTAAGGCTTTCAGCTGTGCTGTTAGGTCTCTAGTGTGGGATTTCTCTAGATTTTTCATATAGGCATCTAGCACTATGAATTTTCCTCTCTTAAGACTGCTTTCATTGTGTTCCATAAGTTTGGATACATTGTAGATTCATTTTCATTGAATTCTAGGAAGACTTTAATTTCTTTCTTAATTTCTTCCTTGACCCAGAGATGGTTCAGCTGAGTGATGTTTAGTTTCCATGAGTTGGTAGGCTTTCTTTGGGTTTTGATGTTGTTGAACTCTAACTTTAGGCCTTGGTGGTCAGACATGTTACAAGGGATTATTTCCATTTTTTTGTATCTGTTGATATTTGCTTTATGACCAATTATGTGGTCAATTTTGGAGAAAGTTCCATGAGGAGCTGAGAAATATGTATACTCCTTTGCCTTTAGGTGGAAGCTTCTGTAGATATCTATTAAATCCATTTGTATCATTACCTCTTTTAGACTCCTTATTTCTCTGTTGAGACCCTGTCTGGTTGATCTATCCAGGGTTGAAAGTGGGGTATTGAAGTCTCCCACTATTAGGGTGTAAGAATTGACGTGGGATTCGAGCTTTAGCAGTGTTTCTTTTACTTAAGTAGGTGCCCTTATATTAGGGGCATAAATATTCAGGATTGAAATCTCCTCTTGATCAATTTTTCCTGTGATGAATAAGTAGTGACCATCTTGGTCCCTTTTAATTACTTTTAGCTTAAAGTCTACTTTGTTAGATGTTAGGATTGCAACCCCTGCTTGTTTCTTAGGACCGTTTGACTGGAAAAATTTTTCCCAACTCTTTATTGTAAGCCTGTGTCTGTCTTTGCGGTTGAGGTGTGTTTCTTGTAGGCAACAGAAAGATGACTTCTGTTGTATCCATCTTGTTAGTGTGTGATGATTTATAGGAGAGTTGAGACCATTGATATTTAGGGAAATTGGTGACCATTGATTCATATTTCCTGCCATTATTGGTGGTAACTTGTTTGTATTTCCTTTCTCTAGGGTATTCTTCTGTGGAATTATTGATTGTTTGTGATTTCATGGGTGTATCTGGGGTCCTTAGGTTGGAGTTTTCCCTCTAATACTCTCTGTAGTGCTGGATTGGTAGGTAGATATTGTTTCAGTCTGACTTTGTCCTGAAATACCTTGTTTACTCCATCTATGGTGATTCATAATTTTGCAGGGTATAGTATTCTAGTTTAGCAGCCATGCTGTTTTAGCATCTGTATAACTTCTGACTAAGCCCTTCTAGCTTTCATCATTTCCATTGAATAGTAAGGCGTTATTCTGATGTGTGTGCCTTTATATGTGAGTTGGCCCTTTTCTTTTGTAGCTCTTAAAATTTTTTCTTTGTTCTGTATGTTTTGTGGCTTGATTGTAATGTGGCGCGCTGACTTTTTTTTTTTTGGATCATATCTATTTGGTGTTCTGTAAGCTTCTTGTATCTTTATTGGCATTTCCTTCTTTAGGTTAGGGAAGTTTTCTTCTATGATTTTATTGAAAACATTACCTGGGCCTTTGAGCTGGTATTCTTCTCCTTCTTCTATTCCTATTATTCTCAAATTAGGTCTTTTTATGGTGTCCCAGATTTCCTGAACATTTTGAGTTATGGCTTTTTTATTTTTACTATTTTCTTTGACTGATATATCTATTTGAGCTACTGAGTCTTCCACTTCAGAGATTCTGTCTTCCATCTCTTGAACTCTGTTTATTATGCTTATATCTATGTTTCCAGCTTTTTTCTTCAGGTTTTCTATTTCCATCTTTTCATCATTTTGTGCCATTTTTATTGCTTCTATTTTAGCTTTTATTTCAGCTTTTAGTTCCTGGCTTGTTTCTTTCATAGATTTGTTCATCTCTTCCAATTTTTTGTTTGTATTTTCTTCTATTTCTTTAAGGCTATTTTTCATATTCTTTGAGAGCTTTGATGATCATCAAAAAGAAATTTTTGGTGTTGCTTCCTTCTGTTTCCTCTTCATTACTCAGTTCAGGTCTTGTATTTGTAAGATCGTCACTCTCTTCTAGAGTTACCATGTTGTTCTTTGTATTATTATGTAATTTTTTGCACTGACGTTTTCCCATGGCTTCAGTGGTTCACGATTAGATGGTTCCTGGTCAATTGTGTCAAGTGGGCTTGTGTGCCTCCTGTCACCTCTCTGGGCAGGGTCTGAGTCTGTCCTTCAGAGAGCCCAGAAGTTATCTGTTTGCTCAGTTGGAAGTCTAGGTGGGTGGCCTTGCAAGTTCCCTCAGCAGCAGCTGTGGGTATGGTGAGAGGCAGACTTTATCTGCCCCTGCTACAGAGTACACTGGGACTCTGCAGACAGCACTCGGTCCCAGAAGCGGAACTCACGAATGAAGGTTTTTTGGTTTCTTTGTTTTGATTTCCTTTGCTTTGTTTTCATTTTTCCTTTTATAACCCAGAATGAATGGCTCATTTCCAATAAAGTTATCCAATTATTCTTTTTCTACATAGAGGGAAAAATTACTACTCTTGTATGTAGTAAATGGTATACATATCCATATTATCTTCCATTTTACAGGTAGAAATTTTACATATTTAAATTTTAGTATGGGTATTTTTTAAATTTTTAATTTGGATTTAAATTATTAGATTTCTTTATGACATTTTCTAACATAGTTTGTTTTATTGTCCTAAACTTCTTTATCTATACCTACATCTTCTTATTATGTTCCTTTCTACATATAGTAGAATTTTATTTGATTTTTGGTCACAAATGTCCTGCAACACATTCCTTAACTCCTGTACTTCACCTGATATGATCCAATGTCACCAGTTCTGATACATGTGCACAAGAGTAAATGTAAACTGGCTTGGTAGGTTATGCACATGCCTGTGTTTGTGAGTGTCCATCTTTATTAGTGATTATAGAAGAGGTCATGAACATTAGATGCAAAAAGTTTAAAGGGGAATAGGAATGATAACATACTCTAAATATACTAGCTGTGTAATGAAATTCACATAAAATATTATAAAGTAAATAATTTTCATCTCTTAATGAATTTTTCAGAAACCCTTATTTCTTATGTAGGTGTTAAAGAATAATGTTTTTATGCTTTAAGAAAATAGATTATTAATTTTTAATATTATCTTGGTTCTTGGCAATTTCATAACATTTGAAAAACTACATGAAAGAGTATAATTTCTTTTGATTTTTAAGATTGATGCTGGTAATAGCAAAAGCCTGTACGTAGTTGTGATGTAGCACTGGATGACAATGGTAATGAAAATTTCCTTCTGAGCCAAAACTGATAACATAAAAAGTAAGGTATCTTGAAGACCTTCTTCACTAGGATATATTTTTTTTTTGGCTTTGGATGTTTTAAAATATTTGTTTTATTATTCATGACATTTTGTACGTATTATGTTCCATTTTATATGTCTTCATTTTAAAGATATAATTATGTGCTTGTCAAGTACAGTCTCTACTGATCCATTTTTTGATATTAAAAGAATTACTAGGATTAGATGTACTTTAAGCATTTTAAAGATATGTAAATAAGAACCTGAATAATGTAACTAATTATGCATCAAGCTAGGAATAGTATTGGGGTAGAATGTTAATAAGAATAATTATAGAGTGAAGTTCACCTTATCTCGACTACAAAAGAGTCTAATGCAGGGAGCAGAGCCAGCAAATCATAGAATTATTTCTACAGTTTATTTGGTGTATGAGATCTTTTAGAGATAATACCATATGTCCATGTTAGCTGTATAGACTAGAGGAGTTCATTGTAGTTTCTATTTTGTAAGTCTGTTGAACCTGTTTTAAAATGTCTCTCACAAAAAATGTTTTTAACCAATTCAAAAAGTGAGAAATGCTATGAAACCTCTCAATACAGATGGATATTCTCTACTGTTGTTATTTTTAATTCATTAAATTTGTTCGTAGACAAATTCACAGCGGTACAAAAGGTACTGACCACTTTCACACAACTTCCTTCACTTCTCTCAGTGTGTCTTATCACCTCATCCTCCCCACAATTCTGTCTCACTTCATGCCTATGTTTTATTCTGTAGCCATCTGACATTAACTAGGGTATCTATGTGACCCTTGGTTTTGAGCCTGGTGGGCTAAGAAGTGGGTACAATGTAAAGACAGCAGATCTCAGTCTCTCAGATTCTATCACTAGCCAATAGATCAGTGGGATAGACTTACCCAAGAGTCCACCTGTCTTTCATGGCTGACTGTGGACAACGCTGGTAGTGTGTGTTTCTTAATAATTACTGTGTTTGTGATAAGCCTACTTCCTGTACTCACTTTTTTAGTATTTCCTGAGCATATATGTTTTGCTTAGGAATATTAGCATTTTATAGGAATTTTAAATATTTACAGTGCTCTTGAGATAACAACAAAAGTGTGTTATTCAGTTTCATACTTTGAGTAACCTTGAAAATTTGGTTTCTAGTTTAGGACCAGTCACACTATTATAATGCCTTCATGACTAAAATGGGAAAAAAATGTTCCTCCAATGTTTTGCCTGAACAAATGTACTGAAAAGTATGAAGATATATCCTTGAAAATTTGTTGTTAAATTTTCTTCACTGCTTTTTATTCTCAGGGCCCTCAAGGACCTCAGGGTCCAGTTGGATTCCCTGGACCAAAAGGCCCCCCTGTAAGTATAATAAGTTCTCTTTTTGCTTTATTCAATAAAATTTTTGATTATTGTAATGCTGGACAGTTATAGCTTGAAATTTTAACACTTTCATTTTATAAAATTTAAGTTTATTTATTTCATACCCTAAATCCAGCTGCCCTCCCTCCTATTCTCCTGTCCCCTCATTTCTCCCTCTCCCATCCACTCCTCCTCTGTTCCTGATCAGAGAAGGGCAGACCTCCCACGAGTACCAACAAGACATGAGAGATCAATTTTCCTTAGGATTAAGTTTCTTCCCTTGTATTTAGGCTGGACAAGGAAACCCCATATAACCAAGAGGCTCCCCAAATCCAGCATTAGTAACCCCTTCTTGTTGTGCTGCTAAGAGTCCCACAAACAGAGAAAGCTATCCGCTATATAACTATGAGTAAAGGGCTTAGATCAATCCCTTGCAGGCTTCCTGGTTTTCAGTTCAGACTCTGTGAATTCCTTAAGCTCCTAGTAGTTTTGCTGTTTCTATGGGTTTTCTTGCAATGTCCTTGCTTTCAAAATGTAAATATTGTAAGAACTCTTAAAAAATACATTTGAATTTAAATATTACAAAATAAATTTTCAATGTTTTCAGCTCATATATGATTTTGGAACATAATTTAAATGCCTCTTGTTAAGCACTAACTTAAACATGTGAATGGTATTGTAATTTTAAATGACCTTATAATCAATATCATTTATAAAATTGAAGGTATGTGCTAAATAGGACATAAAAGATATACTAAAATTTTCCTGTTAACTTCTGTAATCAAAAGAAATCTTCCATATTTCTTCAGTGATCACTTCCTAAACTCCTCCCAAGTTTATGACACTCAAAAAACACAGAAAGATATATTTATTTATTGTCACTGTTTTAATTCTCTTATGAATTTGCTTTTGAATTTCTCACTATGTATCCCTGGGTGGCCTGAACTTACTGTGTAGATCAGGGTGGCCCCTAATTTACAGAAATCTGTCTACTTCTGGTTCCTGAAGCTAGGATTAAAATCGTGTGCTAACATGCCTAGCTGCAGAATAATCTCAGAATTTTTTATAAAGTCATCTTAATAAATTGCTGTTTTGAATGTTATCATTATTAGTCCTCACAAAGTAACTGCAAATATTGTTTTTCAAACTTTAATTCTTAAGGAAATGTCAGGTAGGATCAGGTCACTTGTTTTCTATCCGTCTCTCTGCTCCCTGCTCTCTTTCAATGTGACTTATAATGAATTTATGCACCTGTTTGGTGCAAAGGATCTAAAATATATTCTGTTCCCAGCAGCACTAGGACATTTTTCAAGATATAATCTACTTAAATAAAGACTCAGGAGAAAGGCCTCAGTGATGGTTTTACAAACCTTCCACACTGTCTGAACAATGGTAATGTTTTTGAAGTGTTCCTGAAATCTAGGCTAGACAGTTGTCCTCGGAGATTAACATTTACATAAGTCATTCTGATGAATTACTCTTCTTGAAATACGAGCATGAATAAAATGTTAAACACGAAGACCTGATCTTACCTTTTTTAAGTAATTTTAGATGGTGTTTGAGTATATGGTTTAAAACTAAACAATTCTACTTATCACTTTTAACTTATCAGGAAACAATTTCATCTGTTCTCAGAGGTGAAGAACAGGTCAAATAGCTGACAGTAAAATAGAATGTTACTTCTTCTGCCTCAGTGTAAACTTTTGACGTTCTATTTGTATTTTGTTTAAATGAACAGTAAATTCTATGAAAAGTTTCATATCAAAGTGAAATCACACCTCCTAAACTGATACATGCATATTGTTTGTGAGCATTTCCATAAGTATTTTAATATCATGTATTTAGCTAATTTTTATCAAATATTCCAATAAAGTGCACAATGTTTTCATACAATTTTACTCATTTGTATTATTAGGGTTAGGGTTAGGGTTATACCTTGTGTAATATAATCTTGCTAAAGTCATTGAATTAGTTTTTTCAGATCTTTACAGCTTTCTCTTCCATGTATTTTCAGTAAGCTTTGTAAAATTGATCATGCAATGCTTTTCTTTACTATGAGGCATTAGAGATACAGTAATGATCTACAACTGGGAAGAGAAGGGTTAATTGGAGAGGTATTACCTTAAGGAGAATTATTATATACTATTTTCTGACAAACAAAACTGTTAAAGCCGTCTTTTACTGCTAAAGTAACTTTCATTTTCCTGACATTATTGTATAACCTTTGGGCTAAAATGATTATTTTTTGAAGCAGATATATACAGTATTGAAATTGAGAGGTTGAACTTTTTTTCTATACTTAATTATTTCATCTTGTATTAAAGTATTATATGTAGACATACAGTTTTTGACTTGGAATATTTCATTCAGAATCTGTAACTCTCATCTCAATCTTTGACTTCAGTTTGTTGTTTTTTGAGGTTGGAATTTGATTGTTTTTTAACTCCCTTCCTCCCCTCCCTCTCCCTGCTCTTGTGTTCTTGCTCTGTCTCTTGCTTTCTTTCAGAAGATGTGTTCTCAACATTCTAACATAGACTCTTTTAGACCCCTGGCTTTCCTCCTGCCTCTGTGTCCCAAATACTAAAATTCCAGGCTAGGAATCAACCAAACACAGCTGTCTGAAGTCAATGTTCATTACCATATTGCAGGGGTATATAGTTATCTAATTTAAGAAATGTCAAAATTTTTAACTTGACTATCATGAGGAAAATTCCATTTTTAGGAGAATCTTATTTTGGTGTCAATTTAAAAGGAAGCAAACATCTTTAAGTGATGACTTGTAATATCACAGAAGCCCATGATGAATGTGTGAAGGCTCATGCAGATGATCTTATTACTTTTATTCTCTCCCAACTCTACTGAAGGAATAGCCTCCTTTAATGAGTAAAATAATTATTTTAAAATCAGTCTCATAAATGTGCTGGAAATTAGTTGGTTTTTTTGATTGGTCAATAATATAGATTCATAACAGTTATTTTAGATTAATTGCATGATTTTGAAATTTATCTGTAATTCAAGGAAAGCTTGATGCTGTTGTGCTTCAGCCCATTAACTGTATTTCTAAGACTATCTAGAAACCTCATTAAGAGTCATGATGTGTTCATTCCAAGATAGCATTGGTTGCACAGATAGTGATAGAGCTACGATCACTATTTCAAAGGATGATTATTTTGGTGACTTAAATATAATTTGTACCAATAAGGAGTGGGATGCTTACTGCTTACACTCATAGGTTTATTAAAAACATGTACAGGTTTTGCACTAATCACTGTACACTTAGTGTCCTGGGAGAAGAGTTGTTGTTATCTTTTGGGGGCCGCCACCCATCTCCCAAATAAATCACTCCCAAGCCTTATTCTTAACTATAAAAGCCTTACCTTAGCTTGTTGCTTGACAGTTTTTTTAAACTTAATCTGTCTACCTTTTGCCTCAGGGCTTTTTTTCTTCTGTACAACTTACTTCATTGCTGTAGCTAGGTGGCTGGTCCCTTGTGTTTTCCCCTTCTCTCACTTTTTTTTCTCCCAGATTTCTCCTTATACAATGCCTCTCTACCTGCCAGCCCTGCCCATCTTATCTCCTGTCTTCCTATTGGCTGTTCAGTCCTATATTAGACCATCAGGTATTTTAGACAGGCAAAGTAACGTGATTCACAGAGTTAAGCAAATGCAACATAAACAAAAGTTATACAGCTTAAATATATTAATATATTTTTAATTAATATTAAACAACAGGGAATAAGCCAGGTACATGTGTTATTCTTTATCTAACATCCCATTAGTCTGAAAACTTTAATGGCCCTAGATTGATAACACATTTACCCCCATCTGTGTTAAAACAGTGGCAATACAGAAAGTATTTTAGTTTGCTGTTTAGCAAAGCAGCATCTGGACCAGTCTGTGAGCAATTGACTACGTGTTTCTATATATCTCAAAGTTGCATACTTTATTATTATGCACCTAATTAGCAATGCAGAGATAATTGACACATGATTTTTAAGAGAAAATAGAAGTTATTTTACAAAATGTTTTGTGTCTTTGAATTGTTGATCCAAATTTTTTGCTTTGTGGGGGAGGTTAAGAGTGGGATCACCACACTTATGTTGCACACTTTATGGGCAACATAAAGATAAAAACATTCAGCAAGTCTTGATGATATGAACTGTCATAATCTCAATTTGTAAATAAAGCCTGGTAATTGACATAGCATGCTCTGTGATGAAAGGGATGGATCAGATAGCAGACATGGTTCAATATATTACCAGAAACAGCCATGGAGCATGCCAGCCACTCTAGAGGTCTCATCAAAGTAGAAGAATGATACCTACAGACTTTTTTTAAATCAAAGTCTTTTGTTCAACTGGCTCCATATTAGCATATATAAAAATAGACTTTTGAAAACATATTATTTAAATAATTATCAGTAGTTAGAGGTGATGTGTCTGTCATGAAAGATACCTGAATTAAAATGTCTATCTGCATTTATTTAGAATAGTGAGAAACTTTGTATATCTTTATTAAATATGTCTTGGAAAATGAACTACTGTTGAATAGCTTCTTAGGAGTATAATCTATAAGAATATTGAAATACTTAAGCAATCTCTGTTAATTATTTAGGATGTAGGAACCTTACAAAGTTGTGTTTTGTAAGAACTTAGTTAATTCCTTCAGTTCTTTCTCAATCATGGCAAACTAGAAAGCAATAATGTAGTAAAATTTTTCTTAGTATTTAATAAGTATTTTGCTTCCTGGAATATAGATTAGGAAACTTAAAAAAAATTTCTTGTTGACTTTTATCATTCAACTATTTCTGATTTACTTGAAGCAGTTTGAAAGATAAAATGATGATTTTACAGGTTTGTATTTTTCTCATTTTTGTCAGAAATTCCATGACCACTAGAGGGCACTTGCTTTCTCTTCTAGCCACATCTCACTTGGAATTGAGTTGTAAAGAATCTCTAAAATCAGAAATAGGGAAAACACATTATATTTTCAGGCACTGAAAAACTAATGTTTTGATAAAGTTAAACTATAAACTTATACATACGTAATTTTAAAATACGGAGTCATATGAAAAAAATTTATTGATGCACAAAGTGCTCTGAATACAGTTTTATAGATTTTCAGTTGTCTCTGTTTTTCATTAACAAGGCAATTCATAAACAAGCATATATAAAATAAATTAAACATCACCTTTTACAAAAATAAAACTATCAAAATTAAATTTGCTATAAATTTCAAGATTTTTGTGTTCCATATTACTCTTGGGCTATAAGAAATATACTTACCATGTGAAAAGTATTTATGACTTGGTTATTTAATGTTTGTTTTTCCAGGGCCCTGCAGGAAAAGATGGACTACCAGGCCATCCCGGGCAGCGTGGAGAGACTGTAAGTGGCTTATTTTTTGTTTTAATTTTCATAGTTTCACAAAAATTTGTTTTAGTAAAGCAGATTTCTTTCTTTCTTTTTTTTTTTTTTTTGTACTGTGGCATGGCTATCTTTATTTCATTAGTAATACCTCACTCAGTTTTATTTTATTGTACTTAACACCAGTGTAATTAACTCTTTCATCTTCTTTAAATTTCATTTTTCCTTTTATTGTAAATAACTATTCTCTCAGATAATATATCTAATGATTTCCCCTTCTTCTATTCCTTCTGGTTCTTTTTTACCTCACTCACATCCAGATATACTCCTGTTCTGTTTTTCACTAGAAAAGAACAGGCTTCTAGGAGATAACAACCAAATATAACAAATCAAATATAATAAAATAACGCAACAACTATCACATTGAAGTTTACTACTGCAATGCAACAGAAGGAAACGTGTCTCAAGAGCAGGCAAAAGAGTCAGAAACTCATTCATTCTCACAGTTGGAGTCCCATAAAAATACTAAGCCAATAGCTCTAATTCAAATTCAGAGGATCTGGTGCAGGGCCACGCAGCTTGTGCTTGCTGTGAGTGCCTATGTGCCTTGCTTAGCTAAGGACAGAGCCTTGTTTTCCTGGTTTCCTCCAGCCCCTCTGGCTCCTACAATCTCTGTAGGATTCTCTGAGTACTGAGAGGGGAAATTTGATGGAGATCTTCCATTTAGATTCTCCACATAATGTCTGGCTATGGGTTTCTTCATCTGTTTCCATATGCTGCCACTGAGCCTTTTATCAACATATTTTAGCAAATGCAGAAATAGATACAAGTTTTAGCCTTATCAAGTTCTCTTGAATAAATAGGATGCTTGTTATTTTGATTCTTATTGTTGCAATCAGCATTTTAAGGATGATCTGATAGAAATGCTCTCATATCTGGAATACCCACACAAGATGCCAACAGAATCTATCTACTAGAGTTTGTTTATAACTACAGCCCACTTAACCCTCAGTGCTCATTGATCTCAGAAAAAAATACATCATTATAAGCCATGTACATAAAAGAATATCTACAGTCTTAGAGGATGAGATATTTTCTGAAATGGGAACTATAAAGATATAACTGACTTGAATATAAACCTCATGTCTAATAGAAAATATAGGTTGAACATTGTAAATTGATTTTAAAAAGTCAGTAGCAAATACAACTGTAATTTAACTGAACAGCTTACCCTATGTTGAATTCATGGGCAGAGAGAAAATGAGAATCCCCTGGTGGGCTCTTGTGTTTGTTTATTTGCTTTTTTTGGTGCCTTAAAACTCCATATCTGTCTAGCTCATTAAATTGTTATTTTAATCAGAAATCCTCACTGCTGGCCATGATTCCTAGAAATCAATCATTGTATCCCACAGTTAGGTAATTTTATTTACTTTTGTTGAGGAGATCAGTACACAAACTACCTTGGACTATATTGTTGGAATATGTGCATTCTGCTAGCATTAAAATATATTGAGAATTACATAGCAATACATCATCACAAAGGCTGAACTGTATTAATTTTCTGCAGTGGGAAAAGCATTTCATTAGTCTTCTCTTGCTCACCATGTCACAATTCTTGGTTTATCAAGAATTAATTTTACATAAAAGATTCAATCTAAATTTCCCAAAAGCAAGTCAAGAAAACATATTGGAATCAAAGAAGAAAATTTACTCCTGAAATGAGATCTCTAGAGGAAGAAAGAACAATAATTTCTAAAAATAACTCAATCAAACTTGCAAAAACATTCTCATTTAAATTGTGCAGCTCACATTTCTGTAAAAGTCATAGACCTCCAGAGAATAATTCCTTTATAGTTCTAACATGTCCTTTAAAGAATCAGCAACTAGGGAATTAATAATTAATATCTCTCTCATTTCTAAATTGAATCAAAAGTAGAAGGTTGAATATGATAAAAATATATTGTTTGAAATTTTCAAAAGAATTAATTTTAAAAGTACTTTATTTTTGAACCCATAGCATATAAGACATTAAAATGTAAAACAGAAATAGAACCCATAATTTGTTTGCTAAGGCTTTTAGCAAGTTTTTATCTAATAGTTTCTCACAAACAGACAGAATTAGTTTTGGGAAATAGTATTTCCACATTTAAGGTAACAGTGAACAGTCTTATAGCTAAACATGAACTGTTTTCCTTCAACTATTTTTTTCTGTATTGACTAGAATTCAAAGACTTCCTGTAGAAGATTCTGAATCTAGAGTGGATATACTTTGTAGTATATGCGTTTCCATATTTCAAAGAAAAACTTTTGTTATATTTGAAATTCATCTCCAGTGAAAATCCTTAAGGATAAATTTTGATGTCTTCTATTTTGAAGCCTTTTTGTTTTGGTGGTAGTGGTTGCCAAATAAAAACTATTAACAGTTTTCTATCTCTAGAAAATACACAAATTCATGTGAAGGCTACTATAGAATCTAGCATGTATGAAATTTATTTTAATATTATCTGAATAAAAACTATATTTTCTTAGGCATTGTATCAGATTCTCCAATCACTCATTAATATATAAAATTATTTTTTTTCTCAGAGACGTTGGAGAAAACATTAACTTAAAATATTTTAAAATGAAAACAAATGCAGTTTTATAGTATAACATTATGAAGTAAGAAAATTCAACTCTGAATTACAAAAATTTTCCTAATTTTATTTTATGTGTAGGATTCTGATGGTCAATTCATTAGATATTTGCACATGCTCTGACTATTTTGTATGATAGGCACATGGGTAGTACTATCTTACAATTCTCTTTTTTTTTTACAAGGAAGAATGACTATATTATGACAAATGGTTTTTTGCATAAAAACACAGTAATATATGGAAACTTAAAAATTCATCAAATGAAAGAATGAAAGAGTGATAAATGTCAGTAATTGTAGGTGGGCCATTAATATATTTTATCTAAAATATATTTCAATTATCTTACAGAGTTTTAATTTTTTGCTTAATTCTACCTGTGGTTTTGATAGACTGTACTTTGCTTTCGTAGGGATTCCAAGGCAAGACCGGTCCTCCTGGGCCAGGAGGTGTGGTTGGACCACAGGTATGTCTCTTTATTCTTCTAGAAAATTTTATTTTATTTTATTTGTTGTTCGTGTTTTCTCTTTACTAAGCTCTCAAATTTGTGCATTTTAACAAAGTGATTTATTATTATTAGAAGTAGTACTAGTGTTACTAATAGTAGTACTAGTAAAAATATTTTGGATGTCTCATGACAGCCAAACTGTCTTTGAACTCATTATGTAGCTGAGAACACCTTTGTGGGAAAAAAAAAGTTTTCACATTAATGATAAGTTACAAATTTTCAGTAATTATAGATATGAGAAATCACATCTTGAAATGCATAGAAAAAAATGCAGACATGTTCTTTACCCATGTACAGACGTTGAAACGTGTTGCATATTAAGGAAAACACAGGCGATCCCATCTCCCAAGCATCTGCAGTGATGTGCTCCACTTTCAAAGTGTCTTTTATTTTCTGTGGCAGCATAAAACAACTGGTCACACGGTTACATGGGAAGCTTATCATAACCCCGGTTTTCTAACAGCACCCTCAGGTGGATAGAGAACCTGAGCATTTGTAGTACCTTCAGGCTGCTAGCTTTTTAATACAGCTTCAAGTGCATATTCAAGGACTTGACTTCTAGACTTCTTAATTTCATTCCTCAGAATTTGACAAATGGATATGAGTTAACTATTTGTATGAGGGTTCTTGGGTCAGGGAAACTCTGAACAACAACAACAACAATAACCACGTGTTTCATTGGGAGTTCAGGTGCCTATTATCAAGCAGTGACACCTTGAGTATCCACCAGAGTGCCGTCAGTGTCTCTATATTATAAATCTGATTTGACACCATATATAAAAAAAGGAAGAAGGTAAAACTGTCATTTTTGACACAGAGTTTAAAGAGTAGTTGGCATAGTTTCCCTCTCAAGCAGTTCTAGTATTGGACAAGTAAATTATCCTTGCACACTTCGTAAAGCTCGCTTGCACATGTGGCTATTCTCACGAAGACTCCAGTAAGCATCTCAAACACTTGCCAAGTACACTACTTTCATTAAACTTTAGAAAATGTTTTTTTAGGCATCATAAAAATAAAATGATCCTGTAAGGAGAGTAATCTTTGAGCTTGATTTCTATTTATCTGACAGAAATGAAAGGGCACTCTAATGTGGCTTTGCTTGTCTTATTAGGGACCAACTGGTGAGACTGGTCCAATAGGTGAACGTGGACATCCTGGACCTCCTGGTCCTCCTGGGGAGCAAGGACTTCCTGGTGCTGCAGGAAAAGAAGGTGCAAAGGTAAAAAGGAATCAAGGACTTTCACTTATTTTAAACTTATTCATCAACTATAAGTATGTTTTATACTTTTCCATACTACTCAATGTCAGAACAATTTGCCATAGAGATATTTAGTATAAGGTTATTGTATTTCAAAACATTATTGAATAATAACACAAGAATTATTTCAATGATTCTAACCACCAGTTTGAATATCCTTTTATATCTGGGCATTGTTATGTATTTTTTAATTTTAAACAGATTTATTTTATAGGTAACTTTATGTTAGGAATGTCTTTAAGCTATTATTCCTGAGCAAGGCCATATAAAATATATAAAAGTAAAATTTTAAATGTGCTACTGGTATGTAAACCATAGACATGTTCTTTTGATGAAATAATAGCTAAAATATTTAAAAGTTAGGGTTTGCATTTAAGAATGAAATTTGACAGAGAATATGTACATGTACAATATATTTGATATGGTATTTTAAAATGTGTACATACACATATATTTCTTTAATTTAATGAAAGAAGTTCCATACAAGTTTTGTTTTTAGAAGGTAAGCTATTCTCACATCTCCTAGGTGAAGTGTGTATTCATTTTTTGCTCTGAATACAGAAGCATTTCAATTGAGGCAGCTTGTTCAAATTCTTTTTCACACCATCAGATAAGTGAAAAGTACTGAAAGTCTAACAAGATAGACGACCAGATGTTTGAGTGAATTTCTTTTCCGTGTGTAGTGTCATTTTAACATCAACTAGTGCTTATAAATTAGTCATTTAAAGAAATCTTTAAAGTTATAATGTCCCCATGCTAATTAATAAAGAGTTCATTAAGCATTAAAACCAGAAAATATAATTGTAACAGAAGAGTCATGTATTTATTCTGTAAACAACACCTATTCTTTTAGGTAATGCTTAAAATTAAAATCAAATGTTCTCAGAGACTTGTGATAATGTAGTTCAGAGTTACAGAGCTAGCTAGGCTGACATGCATGAGATCTTAGAATCAATCCCCAGCACTCGCAAAGTAAATAAATAAGTAAATAAATAACACGTGAGAAAAGAATAAAGGAGTATAAACATAAACCAGAAAGTTTCAGAGGTAATTTAACCTTAAATTTATTGTTTTATAATTAATTAAATACAATTAAAACAAATCAGAACTAAAACAAACATCTGAATTTTTTACTTTTTGTAACAGATTCTCTCTGTAGTCCTGGATGTGTTTTAACTCACTCTATAGTTCAAGGCTGACCTTGGACTAAGAGAACTCTGACTTTTCAGGGCTGGAATTAAAAGCATGTATCCACCTGGCTCATCTGATGTTTATGGAAAATATTTAATCACCATTTCTGTCAAACTCAAAAAAAATGCCATTAAATAGAGAATATTGTAATAAAAACTATGAGAAAAAATGTCAATGAAATGGTTTTTAATGAGAGTCTGCTCTCCTCATACATTGGTGGCCAGGCTAGTTGTCAACAGAATGGCTTCATCAAGCAACTTATGGGATCAGATACAGAGATGAGACTTGAAATGTTAGGTGGAGATCAGGGACTATCACAGAGAAGGGGAGGAGCCTTGCAGGAGAAAGAGGGGTCAAGGACACCACTAGACATAACTTACATAGTCAACTAAGCAGGACTCATTGTGACTCACAGAAACTGGAGTAGCAACCACAGAGCCTGCATGGGTCTGAGCAAGTCCTCTGCATGTGTGTTATGGTTGTATAACTTGCTGTTCTTGTGAAACTCCTAAGAGTACGAGTGTGGAAAGTTTGTCTCTGATTCCCTTGCCTGCCTTTGGGACCTTGTTCCTCTTACTGGGATGTCTCAGCTAGCCTTGATAAGAGGAGATTTGCCTATTGTTACTGCAACTTGTTATGTTTGTTAAATTGATATTGCTGGGAAGCCTTCTCTTTTCTGAAGGGAAACAAAAGAGGGGTGCATCTGAAGGAGAGGCAAGATGCCTGGGGAACTAGGAGGGGTGGGGAGAGGGGAAGAGGGGTAACTGTGGTTGGGATGTAATATATGAGAAAGTATATATATGTATATATATATACACATACGTATATAAAATCTCATTGCCTTAAAATATTAATTTTCTGTAAATATATGTAAAGGTATAAAGAAAACATTTTCTATAGGCACAATTAGTAATTTTGAAGTATTGGGGACAGTTGATACTTTGAACATTATCAAACATTACAGACTGAAGTTTCATTTAATTTGTATTGAGACCATCTCAGACACGTAAGATAAAAATAGGTACTTAAAATGATCAATGCATCACATAAAATGTATGTAATTCCTAATGACAACTCTTTAAGTGAATGATGTTCAAATTCTACTTACATTTTTTTTGAATTAAGGGTGATAAATACTCACAGTTTTGTTCATAGAAATTCTGCAGAAATGACGTTTTGCTAATAGTATGTATTTTATCTCTTAGGGTGATCCAGGTCCTCAAGGTATCTCAGGAAAAGATGGACCGGCAGGAATACGGGGTTTCCCAGGTGAAAGAGGCCTTCCTGGAGCCCAGGTACACTCAACTTATATGTCAAGTACATAGATGAAATTTTTGCTCAGAGTCACTAGCAAATAAATGGCTATATATAAATTTATGCATTTCATTATCTTAATATACATCTATATACCTATGTGTGTTGCCTTCAAATAATACTTTCTGTCATCTTCATTTTTTTAGTCACACGGTGCCTATTTTTAGTCAATTTATAAGTATTCAATTACTTTCTTTTTTCACCTTTATCAGGGTGCACCTGGACTGAAAGGAGGTGAAGGTCCCCAAGGTCCACAGGGTCCAGTTGTAAGTATCATGATAATAGATAGCCATGCTATCTTGGGAATTACAACTCTTCTGGCCTTTACTCTCATGCTGTGATCCCATAGTGTGTGGGAGAGAAAGTAAACACATGTCAATCAAAGTCCTTTATGCCTGGTTTCCACTAATTGCAGGCAATAATGAGTGCTTCTGCACTAGGTTTTAGGAGGTTGGAAGGATTTACTCTGGCAGGAGACAAGGAACTGCTTTACTTCTTATGATTCTTAATTAAATAAATCACAATTATAAGCAAAACAATGTCATGAATAGGAAAAACCTCGAGAGGTTGTAGTTTGAATTTTTTTTTCTTATCCAGCCTCTCATTTAATAATTAGTCATAAAATAAGCTTCAATTTCATATACCTCATATTCTGTCTGAAATAAGTACTTAATGAGACTTGAATTTTTAAGTGATATAAAAATATCAAATAAAAATGAAAAATAATGTCATTTTCTGTGCTACTAGTGATTGTCACACAATTGTGAAACATCATGAAATAATTGGCAAGGAGCAAGCATCATAGTTGGGCTTTGCATTTATTCCTGAATTATGTGTAAACCCTGCTGAGAAACAGAGTATAGCCTTCATATTTTGTATGCCACTTTTGTTCCCAGCAATGTTCTGCAAAACACAAAATGCCATATTTGGAAGCCCTTTTTCATTGGGTCCTCCTCTGCCACTTAAATAACTGGACATTTTCTTAACTCTTCCCAACTTCTCTTCAGTGCATATTGGAGTCATGGTACCCACGTCCCAACATTTTGCTTATGACATCATCATCATTTCTACTACCATCTCCTTTGTTTAGTCCTTTTGCTTTCTTCCTAACAATAAGTTAGCTCTTCTTGACCCTGTTCTTTTTGCTACCCATCATCTAAGCCCTTTTGTCATTGGTAGTAGAATATCAGTTTAATATACTCCTCTAACTATGTTATTGTGCCATTATCTGATTGAATCACTTTTGTGGGTCTATACTACTTCCAAAGTCAACTAATAAACTAATGTACTAATCATGGCTGACAAATCTTCTTCACTATGTGATCCTATTAACAGGTCTTACCATGTCATTATTCTTAATGTCCTTTAATTTTTTCCAGTTGATGTTTTTACACCCTCATGGTACTCAAATCACCATGATTTTTAACAGTATCGTACAATAATAATTTACCAGCCTTTGACTCAGCTCCAAGGGCTCCATCATCTTCTTCTGGACACTGAAGTTATGATGAACTCACATGCACTAATCCATACCACATCACACATACAAAAATAAAAAAAATGAAAATGTAAAACATTTAAAACTAGGAGTTAATAATATAAAGCATGAAGATTGTCAAAATCCTTCTCTATTTTTTAATTGATTTAATAATTATATATTATTTTATTACTGACTCATTGGGCATGCTCTTGCTGTTCTGTTTGGTGGAACTTTCTTATGTGGAAGAAGCATATAAGAGAAAGGAGACACAAATTTCCCAGATTATGTCCAACATTTTAAAAAAATTGCAATGCACTATTTACTCTACCACTGTTGATTACGCTTTTGTTACTGAGCCTTAATATTTTGAATTCTTTTTCCTCCTTTGAGAGTTATTTCTTCTTGTAATTTCTTCAATAGCTTACATGGGTTTTTGTTATAATTCCATTTTTCTTCCTTTTTTACCTCTCTGTTCCTGAGAAGATTGTTTCTATTGCACTTTGCTCATTTTTCATATTGGAGAGTGAAAATTATGGAATAATTGCACTGATGATTTTTATTCCTAAGACCTACTTTGCAAGAATAAAACTTTTACACCCAAGGAGGCTTGATCTATATTCAGAGATGGTGGCCAACACCAATGACAAAATGTTGAGATGATAACTCACAGTTTATACTTCAAATTCTAGTAATTGGTGATAATTCATCTGATCTTTAATTTTGTGTCATTTAAAATATCATTAGTGGCATTTTATAATAACTTTACTTCATAGTATTATAGTGAAGGTCACCTTGGCCTTTAAAATATGGAAATAAAAATTTTTGTTTTCTACATACATATCTTTGTGGCACAAGAAAGTGCTTGTATTTCCGTTTTTCCTCAGTGAGTTCTATTAACACTGAATGCTGATGGGATATTTTTTGTTTTTTTTCTGCTTTTATATGCTTTACAAAATCCTAGAATATAAAAGAAACTGATAATATACATTTTTCTTTACTGTATTATGAGCAACAGTTTGAGAAACTGCCCCCTGTTTCTCTATACTCACTGGTCCAAGACTGCACAGCAATGCCACAGGTTCTTGTTCTGTTATTATTAAAAGATAATAGGAAGATGTCACAATATTTAAGGGGATAGAGTGCAGAAGGTGGGAAAGTATATTCTTTTTAAATTTAGAAACATAAATTATTTTTTCCTATAGAGGTTAATATTTAGTGTGGAAAATTTTTCATAGGGTTAAAGAAATAGAAACAACCTTTGTGAACCTTTGTCTTATAACTAAAAAATTACAGATATGGTAGTTCTGTATTTTAGATTTTTCACATGTTTTTTTTTCTGTTGAGCATTTCTGATATACTGCCATTGCTGGTCAAGACACAAGGACGCAATAATGCTATGTGGAATAAACTTTGTCTACCTAACAATGCAACCTCAGTGGCACGATAGAAAGTTCTAATCTTAAGGTCTGTTATTCACTTTCAGTTTTAAAATTGCTAAAGGTTATGTGTGTCTTTTAAGTATAAAACTACATAGACATAATTAGCTAAAATAAATAAATCATATTTGTATTTAATATACACATTTTTAAAGATCTTTAGGTACATCATAATATTAAACATTTCAGCCAGCCAATCAGAGTCTATTTCTTTTTTTTTCTTTTTTTTATTATTATGAATAAAAAAGTCACATTTTCTATCCTTGTATATCCTTATTCAGGGTCCCTTCCACCTCCCACCATATCAGGTCATTCTCTCTTTTCCACATCTCCCCATGTACCCCATGGGCAGGTGCTCCGAAGGTCCCAAGGTTCCACTATTGCTTAGTTCAGCCTCCACTCCTGGCAAATCCAGTTTTCTCCCCCCAACATCAAGACTGAGTCAGGTGTTCCTCTAGAGGGAGTGGGATCCAAAGTGTCAGTCCAAAGTGTTTCTGATCCCAAGCTGTTCAGTGGTTGTGGTTTGAGCTTGGGCATGCTTTGCTTTGTTCTTGTTTGTTTGTTTGTTTGTTTGTTTAGAGTCCACTAATGAGTGAGCACATCCCCTGCTTATCTTTCTGAGTTTGTGATACCTCCCTCAGGAGGATATTCCCCAAATTCATCCATTTGCCTGCAAATTTTAGGATATCATTTTTTCTTACTGCTGAGTAGTACTCCACTGTGTAGATGTACCACATTTGTTAATCCATTCTTCAGTTGAGGGACATCTAGGTTGTTTCCAGGTTCTTGCTATTACAAATAATGCTGCTATGAACATAGTTGAGCTAATGCCATTGGAGTGCGACTCTGCATCTTTAGGGTATACACCCAGAAGTGGTATTGCTGGGTCCTTGGGGAGATTGATTCTCAGTTTTCTGAGAAACCGCTATATTGCATTCTAGATGGCTGAACAAGCTTACACTCCCACCAACAATGGAGGAGTGTTCCCCTTGCTCTGCATCCTCTCCAGCATAGGCTGTCATCTGTGTCTTTTATCTTAGCCAATCTGACAGGTGTCAGGTGGTATCTCAAAGTTGTTTTCATTTGCATTTCTCTAATGGCAAAAGATGATGAGCACTTTTTAAAGTGCTTCTCAGCCATTCGTAATCCTTCTGCTGAGAATTCCCTTTTTAGTTCTGAACCCCATTCTTTGATTGGGTTATTCAAGGTTTTGGGCTCTAAATTCTTGAGTTCCTTATATAAATTAGAGATCAATCCTCTATCACTTGTAGGGTTGGTGAAAATCTTTTCCCATTCTGTAGGCTGTCGTTTTGTCCTATTGACAATGTCCTTGGCTTTACAGAAGCTTCTCAGCTTCAGGAGATACCACTTATTAATTGTTGATCTTAGTGTCTGTGCTACTGGTGTTATATTTAGGAAGTGGTCACCTGTGCCAATTCGTAGAAGTGTATCTCCCACTTTCTTTTCTATCAAGTTCAAAGTGGTTGGGTTTATGTTGAGGTCTTTGATCCACCTGGATTTGAGTTTTGTGCAGGGTGACAAGCTTGAGTCTATTTTCATTTTTCTATACACTACCATCCAGCTATGCCAACACCATTTGTTAAAGATACAATCTTTTTTCTATTGAATATTTTGGACCTCTTTATTGAAGATCATGTGTTCATAGGTTTTTGGGTTAATGTCAGTTTTTTTCTTTTTTTTTTTTTTTTTTTTTTTTTTTTTTTTTTTTTTTTTTTTTTTTTTTTTTTTTTTTTTTTTTTTTTTTTTTTTTTTTTTTACTTTAACACTGTTTGGCCCATATCTTAAGCACATTACTAGCTAGCTCTTTCATCTTAATTCAACCCATTTCCATTAATCTTCCCACCACGTGGCCACTGCCCGTGGCTCACTTGTTTCTCCTACATGCTGCTTCTTCTGGGACGGATCGTCAGTTTATTTCTATTTGTATTTTATTGATGAGTTAATGAGCCATTAAAAATTTTCTCAAGACCAAAAAACTATTAGTTCCAGTTATAAATAAGAAAGCTTACACTAACTATTGACATATTAATTCATGTAACGCTTTGTCCCAGTAACTCCCACAAGTTCTTTGTCATTAAAAAAGTGGAAATTCCTGTGTTTGTGGGAACTAAAAATTTATCATTTTAATCCATAATTCTATTTTATACATAACTTTAATATTTTACTTACTATAAAAAGTAATATATTAACTACAAACAAATTCAAAAGTTTCTAAAATCAGTTTAGATATCTAAGCTTTAAGAAGCATATTCAGCCTGAAATTAGTTTTTCTAAGCTAGGAAGTACCACATTACATATTGTTTTCCTAGAGTCTGTTACATGAGAACAGAATCCCAATGTACTTGTGCTGAAGGTATAAATAGCACCATCTTCTAAAATTGAGCTGAATCTCAAAGAAAGGTTCACTTGTGACTAAAGAATTGGAAAGGTTGATTTGTTCAAAGCTGGTCTTAGACTATTTACGATTCTCAACTTCACAGAACATCATTTGTTTAATCAATAGGTACCATCAGAGATTTTCACTTGTGGTGGGAGGGGAAAGGGACCTTGAATAAGGATATACAAGGTTAGAAAGTGTGACTTCTTTGTTAATAATAATAATAATAATAATAATAATAATAATAATAAAAGGAAAAAATCAGTGCTGAGCATTCCATTATTACAGATACCTAGGCTTATGGAATTTCTGTAATAACAAGTATAAAAAAAAGGAGTTGTCATTACACTTTTGGGCACAGGGATACACTAAAAAGCCTCCTTGTCTGCCTATTATTTGTTTTAATCCTGCTTAAATCTGACAGGATCATGAGAAATATTTTAACTAGAAAAAAGCAATATATTTTGTTATTAATTTTAATGCAACCTCCAAAAGAAAGATGATAATCTGCGATTTAATCTCAGTAATGCTTTAAGGTAGACAGTAAAATAGTTTACTTTTTTTTTTCATTTTATTACTCTATTGTTGAGCACATAGCACACTGAAATGTAAGTTGTACACTGAAAACTTCCACCCCAAGCCCAATACTAACACATAATATCTGCACACTCTGTACTTTTCCCTAGAATCAAAACAGTATCCTATCTCTGCTTAACGCACACAAAATTGCTTATAGAAAATTAAGTTTAATTTTAAGTATGAAGCATACTTTACTTTCAGCAAACACATTTTCCAAAATAAAAGCCATCAAGCACACATCAAACATAACACATTAATTAGAGTGAAAGATACATTTTATATTTTATGACCACAATTTTTAGGGAGAATAAATATTCAATTAATGTTCTGTAAATTTCTATTGACTGCACTTGAGTGACTCAGATTTTAGCCAAGATCAGTGTTTCACATTATTTATAAAGAGAAATGCACATAATAAAAATTTTACTGTTATTTCTATAATTATGTAGGTTATTTGTTTATATAAATATATGTAAATACTCATATATAAATATATATAATACATGCACATATCTTTACATAAACAAGGAGAGAGAGGGAGAGAGAAACAAAAAGAGTACACAATTCACACACGTGCATATATATATATCTTAGAAAATACTAAGTGTATTTTTTCTCAGTTTTGTTATACTTGATTAGTAATCAGATAATATTCAAACAGTTCTTTATTGCAGAATGACAGATATTTTCTGTTCTTTTCATATCTTGTTTAGATCCAGCTGAAATTTTGTCAAAATTCTTTCTCTTAATTTGTATACCCTACATTTATAAAAAATAAATTAAGTGCATCATTTAGTCATACTATAATGAATAAAAAATGTTATAAAATTTTTGTGTTACTTTTTTATTTTATCAAATTTGAATTATTTATTTTAATAAATGGAAAATAAAATACATAGATGAAAACTATTCTGTCACAAAAGAATTTTAACAAATTATTATCAAAAATTTATTGAAAAACATATCTATCACGTGTAATTTATGAATACCTTAGGGAAATTGAGTGGGTTTCAAATTCAATAAATTCCCAGGGATATCCTGGGAATTTCAGTATTGATATCCACAGAGAAGTGCAGCAGGAGACTTTTTAAAGAGCATTCAGAAAGAGATTCTAAGGTTAGTGTCCTTTATTAAAAAGGAGTGATATTCCTGAAATTTCTTTGAAACAAAATGAAAATTGAATAAATGGCCAGTTAGTAAATTGTGATACCCTATGCAGATACAAGTATAGATGGTGTTACATCAACAATTACCATATAACTAATTCATTAGCTAATGAAAATGTACATTAGAACAACTTATTTAAACCATATTTGCTTAATAATAAGATTACAATGTATGAAAATAATTATGCCAGCAAATCTCTACTATAACACACACACACACACACACACACACACACACACACACGAGTAAATAATAGCTCTTAGGTGTTTGAAATGTTATTTAAATGTATATGTTGACTTGAAGAAATTAATATCATATTTCTTTAACCATTTGTATAATAAAATAGCATGGTAATTTATAGCTTAATGATTCATTTAGGAATCTAACTAAAAAACTGAAGAGTAGTGGATACTCTAACTAGAGTGTACTTGAGCTGTTCATAGTTTAATATATACATTTTCACATGTCCTACACTCAATATTTTCTTAAATTGTCACCTTAGATAAATATAAAGATAGTCTCTTCAAGATTACATTTTAAATATTCACAGTGTATTTTACAGCAAATTAGTTAATGAATGTAAGTTGTCCTTTTTCAAAGTCAATTTGTATGAAGCTTCTCAGATTCTAGTTGTCTCATACTGTTAATGAGGCCAGTGGTCAGGAGAGGACCAAGATAAAGTTACAAGTTCTGATCAAAAAATCCAAAGTGTGTGCTAATGCATACTTTACTGTATAATGTATATTTGAAAACTTTGAGCTAAACTTTTGAATTTAGTGAAAAAACCATTTAGTAACTTTGAAGTGAAACCCACCAAGGATTTCATGCAGTAAAGAATGTAGGTAAGGGATACATTAATCCTTTATTATACAAGAAGAAAACTCTGTGAGGTTCATTGAATATTATTTATACAAAAATGTGTATGATTATAAAGACTGACTCTCAAAGCTACCATCTCAAAAACTAAAACTTTAGAGTGTCTTTCATTTGATCAAAGTTTCTTAATGTCAATCATCTGCCCCCATTACTGGAATTAGCATCTTATCCCTCGAGTGGTGAGTATAAAGCTACTACTTGAGTTATTAAAATTCTCTCAAATTTAGTGTGACGATTTTTCACTAAGTTATGTCATTGTTAAATAACTAATTTGTATGGCTGTATCTGTTTTCACTATTACTGACAAGATATTCTCATCCCATGTTCTAGGGCTCTCCGGGAGAGCGAGGCTCTGCGGGCACAGCAGGCCCAATTGGTTTGCCAGGGCGTCCAGGCCCCCAGGGCCCACCTGGTCCAGCTGGAGAAAAAGGTGGTCCTGTAAGTAATGCTGAGAGAAAAATATATTACATTGTCAACCTGCATACATGATTACTTTTTATTTGAGGATATTAGCTCTTCATACTTCAATGCATTCTTCCTGCATATTTGCCTGGCATATGAAGATAGTTCTTCACATTCTTACAACAGAGAAACTATGAAATTCAATTAAACGAGGTGGCGTTTTCCCTAAAGTTATGAGGCCCTGATATCTGTGAGGGAGTGGAATGTTATTAACGTAAAAGGCTTCTAATTTTCCTCATTTAAAAAGTAAAAGGGGAGTTTTGATTAAACCATGTACACCTCACTACTTTATACTAGAAAAATGTTCAACTTTTTACATCTTTCAGAACATAACTTCCATCTCAGGTGTTTCCATGGTTCATAGATATATCCCACAGGACACACTTGAGATTCTCATTTAACTTCAGTTTTGCTCTTTGGTGAGCAAAATAGAAAACGTGATTATTTTATGACATATATATTCAATTTAAAATTTTTGTACCTTAATTATTATGGACTTTACTTTTTATTAGATTTATCCTTTTGTTTCTGTTTTTCATTAAAGTATATTGTATTTTATAAAGCATCCTCTAAGATGAATATACAAACTAATTAAATCAGTATAGATTAAAATGTGCTATGGTGCACATAAAATGGTTATGTTTTCTTACAAAGTGTGGGACACACAATTCAATTTGAACTGGTCATTCTGTTATGCCCAAAGTCACGACCTTGGAGAGACCACCGGAGACAAGGATGTAACAGAATGCAAAAGCAAGGTTTATTGAGTAGAGTCTAGCTAGCTCGTGAACCACTCCAGATGTCTGTTACACGGGAATCATGCAGGAGGGTTAATTAGGGCCACAGAGGGGCTCCTTTTATAGCCCAAGGCTGTGAATTGGGTTCAGGTGAGGATAATGGTACGAGTCATTAGCTGATTGGCTCCTGGTAGGGGCTTTCCAGAAACTAGGGTGGGGGTGCCTGGTAACAACGGGTCAGGCTTTTGATTGATTAGCACCAAGGTGAAAATAATAATGGGTGCATATCATGTTCTTAGGTCAGTTCGACCTATTTTCATTTTTATTATTATTTCTTCCCTGGCATGTTTGGGCTAGTGGAGGCCTTGGGTTATTTTCTGCTTTGGGGAAAGCAGGAGATTTTCCAGCACTGGGCTGGGCCATGTGGGTCTGCATGGCCATCCTCGTGCTCCGTGTTTCCCATGAAGTTCAGTAGAGAGGAGAGAGAGGTCCTCTCTCATTTCAAATATCACTGTCCGTCAGTTAATGTCTTCAGCTCTAGTAATGGAATTATACTCATTGTTCATACAGTTTTCTTTCATTACCCTGTTCTGATAGTAAAGTCCTGTGGTAAAATAAAGGCCTTCTCAGTCCTGTGATAGAATACTACACTGGATAATTAGAACATGTAGTAACATCTTGATCCATGGTTTGAAAGCTGAGAAATCCAAAATGAAGGGTCTTTACTGTCTTAGAACAAATAAAGTGCAAGTGTGGGCAAAATCCTTTTTTAAGTATTTATTCCTGTAATAATTAACCCAACCTATTTCTAATGCCACTATCTCATTTTGCCCTCACTGGCGATCATCTCTCATTAGGCCCAACCTCCAAATCAATGCATAGTCAGTGATCTTTCCAACATGCTTTTGAACAAGTTTGAACCCTGGTTTTCCTACTGTTTTTCCTTGTACATAAATCAGAAAATTAGAGTGAAACCTGGACACTGTTGGATATAAATTTTAATTTGCAGCAGGGCGTATAAATGTTTTTGTTGAGAATTTTTCTGCAGTCATAAGTTATACCCTATACTGCTGGCTAGTAAGAGATGGGGGATAAATGAGCTCAATGTTTTTTATTTCAATTTATTAAAAAATTTATGTCATATATACTTGAGCAACAAAGGACAAAATACAAATAACAGGGAGTTTGTTGCTTTTCATGAAAAATAAAAATTTAATTTCTGTGATGATTATGCATTCAATCCTATAATTTAAAGTGTATATATCATGTTTTATAAATTAAAAAACAGAATCAAATACCAAACTAAAAAGAACTGTCATTTATGTTAAATTTTAATTTAGAGAGAATTATGAAAGTTTATTTAGGAAGCAGACTAAAGCTCTACAATTTTAATAGTTGGTGTTATCATGGCTAGCGGAGCCACAGAATTTTTACTCAACTAGACTTATTTTTTTTACACCTAGTTTTACAAATAGATTATTGAATAGATTATTGTAGTTTTTGTTCATCAAATAGTTATTGAAATGAACTAACTTGTAGATACTGAATTAAGTCATATTTTAAGGGAGAAGTCATCTTACATACATCAGCAGAATGTACTTCTGGCAGGGCTGGGTTAAACTACCCACAAATAGTCAGGCAAAAGTTTTGTGAAATCTTCATAAAAATGTTAAATAAATCTTCACTAAAATTTTTTCTGTTTTCCAGAATTGCAAATACAAATTTTGACTTGAGTTTAAATAATAAGCAGTTACCCAAAGATACAGGTTTCTTTGAAGCAAAAGATATGCTAGAGCATGTCGAAGTCAGGCTTGTAGAACACTTCCCTAAAGACCCAGCATCCTGAAATAAAAGCAAAACCAAAACTATACAGAAAACCTACTCACAGTATGATTATGAGCCATACAAGATCTCCAGATTATCAATCAAATTAGAAACTCCTGAAGGTGAAATTGGAAAGGGTATATAAGGATATTTAAACTTATCATTTGATGATAAATATTTTACTATGTTCGGATTCTTAAAGATAACTATGATTTGTGTAGGTGACTGCTGCCTTCTGGGATTATAGATAAGTTCTATTAACTATTCATCTTTTCATAGTGCACTTGTAGTAATGAGAGACAAAGAAACATTAGTCTGAAAAAAGGTGAGGTCAAACCTTTATCTAAATGAGAATTAGACAATAATTTCAAGAAATACCAGTTTTAAATATTTTTCTATAATACAGGCATGTGTTTGAACAATTTCAGAATCAAAGGACCAGGCTGCAAGTCTGTGTATCATTTGGTATAATAGGTTTAGAACCAATGCATTTTATTTGCTTTGGATGCAGTGCTGAGAGAAAACAGAAAACTAGAATCAAACTACAGATAGAAAATAACATATGGAAGCTTTTGAATGAGGAAGTATTTATTCTAAGAGTTGTGATAAAAGTTGAGTTGTAGAAAATTAGCAAAAAAGCAATAATAAACATTACATTTATAGCAGGGCTATTTTACTCTTGCCGTTCTATGTTACTGGGTCCTAGTAGGAACTAGGTCAAGGTAGTGTCTTAATTTTTTTGGTTTTTTGTTTTCTATTTGTGTGGTAAAATACTCTGACACAAGCAACCTCTAGGAAAAAGGGTTAAGGTTACTTGGCTCATAGTTCAAAGTAGCAAGGATCACAGTGAGGAAGTCAATGCAGCATGAGGTTTAAGTAAGTCAGTCACTTTGTAGGTACAGCAAAATACTTAAAATACTACTTAATTCAGTATCTATCAGTTAGTTTCTCTAAATAACTAAAGACACTAAAAGATAAAGTTGCTAACGGATTAGTTAACCATTTTCTACTTATAAGAATCTAGAATGCATCAGCACAGGAATAGTGTTGACCAAGGTGAGTAAGTCTTTCCACCTCAATTAATGTAATTATGACAATACCCCACAAGCAGGCAGTTAAAACTAAACATCACAACAAGGAAAATGTTCACTGCAAGGAGTGATAAGCAAATAAATTCACCTAATGATGAAAGTTATGTGACCTGACTGGCTCTTTGGTTGTAGTGGTAAAATGATGTGCGAGGAAGAAAAAGACATAAATGTGTGAAGTGAGCATATCATTTCAGTAGCTCAGAGAAAGGACACTAATATTTGATAAGAAGTTCAAATGAAGAAGAAAACTGAATGCTTTTGGAAATAAATTGGTGATAATAAGAAGGTAGCATGTGGCCCTGGATTTGATACCTAACACTAACAAAATATTGTTTTAAAGAGGTACCTAGAAACAAAACACATAAACATACATCAACATAAAGAAAGGTTCAGGAGACAATGAGGTAACTGAGTGGTGGAAAAGCAAGATGATCACTGGAGCTTCTCAGTTTAAAGCAAGGGGAAAAAACCCCACTGAATATAATTTAGAACATTGTTTCCAGCAAACTTATGAAAATTCTAGTATAAGAAAATATATTATTTTAAAGCCTGAAAGCATATATTTTTAAAGCAGTAGAAGTTGTTTTACACCAAGGCTCTATCTTTCATTATACATAAATTTACAAGTCTAAAAACAATGCGGCTGCCAGTGAGATACACAGAGAACCAGAGAGAAAAAGAAAACCAATACATGCTGTGGCATCAAGAATAGCAGACATGAATTAAAATATCTAAACTCATAGAATTCACAAAACACTTGTAAAAAAGGGGTACCCATTTTATATAAAGCATACCATAAAATTTTATGTATGCTTCAGTCTAATATCTGCTGCAAAGGTACCTCATTAGTATTGGGAAAAACAGGATAGACTCAGATAGTAGCCATTGATTTGCTGAGATGTGTTGGGAAAAATATTTTTTAAAATATTTATTGTGTCAGTATTGTCTAATAAATCTTATAGAGTGTATAAAGTGTGGAGTGACACTTTTTCCTGGTATTGTTAATTACTTACATAGCATACCTCATTGTTTCTGTTTGTTGTTTATTGTGTGCAATTTGTTTCCCAGAAGGTTTAAAAAAGTTTCTTTTCTAACCATAATAGCTGGGATATGTAGGTGTGTGTGTGGCTGTGTGTGCGTTTTATTTTATGTATGTGTGTATGTATGTCTGTGCATTATTTTTAAATCATGTTAAACTTTTATGGATTTCTTACAGCAAATTAATGAGCTATTGTTTCTTCGATGCAGGGAGAGAAGGGTCCTCAAGGCCCTGCAGGTAGAGATGGAGTGCAAGGTCCTGTGGGCCTCCCGGGGCCTGCTGGTCCTGCTGGCTCTCCTGGTGAAGATGGAGACAAGGTTGGTATTGTTGTTTGTATTAGCGTTTCATACTAAAGCATATTAAGTGCTTTCTCAGGGACTCTCTAATTAATCAAAGATTAAGTCTGAAGTGGATTATATTTGCTTTTATCTTTTGATAAAAAGGTCTTTGATACCTTTTGTATAATCAAAGATATTTTATGCTTTCAAAAGTTATGAAATATGGCTTTTATAAAAGTACATATGGAATAGGAACATAAAATATAATAAAATAACAATACTTTTATATATTTAAAAAAGCTATTTTTCTTAAGGTAGTGTACATTAAATAAAATTATTTGTACATGTTTAGTCCGGAGATGTTGTGCCATAGCACTTATGAATAAACTTCAGTAGTATTGTTAAAAGGACTGGTAATTTTTTTAACCAACATATGAATAACAAATATTCTCAGCCCTTTATACAAAATGTAGGATGTTATTATTCCAAGTTAGTTTCTAACTTTATTGTTATAAGTAGAAAATTTTGTGAAACACTGTTCTTATAATCTTACTACTTGGAAAATTGGTAAAAAAGAAAAAAATACATTATTGTACTAATTTTATTTGGTATAATAATAAAAACCCAGAGCTAAATAACAGAGAGACAGAGAAACAATCCACAGAGCCAGCTCTCACCTAGCCAACTCCTCAGGCTAAAAAGGGTAGATCCAGTCTCCAGAAATTATCAGACTGCAACTCTGTCTGTCCTCAGTGGAAAGGGAGTTCAGGCAAAGGGACGAACTGCCTTCCCTTTCTCTCACTTCCTCCATCAGTGTCCTTAGTGCTAGGATGAAAGGTGTGAGCCACCACTGCCTGGCTCTGTTTAGCCTTGAACTCACAGATGACTAGATAATCTCTGCCTCCCTAGTGTCGTGATTAAAGGCATGGGTTAGCTGACCTTCATGGTTTGGCTCTGTCCTCATATTTTCAGACAATCTTTATTAAATAGACAGTATATCACCACAATACATTTTGATTACCATGTGCTTATACATATATAGGTCAATATTCTTCCATTGTTAATTTATGGAGGTGATATTCAGAATTAAGTCTGTTTTTAAGTTTATTTCTAGTTGTAGTCCTCAGTGTTATGCTGACTTCATCTTCTTATTTCTTGAACAATTATAAAAAAAACAGAGAGAGTGTTTACATTTAGACCAAGTACTAGCATGTAATTTTATTAAAGGCAAAACGTTAAAACTTGATGGTAATGATGAGGTTCCAGGTATGATAACTTGGAAATTAACTTCAATGTGTATCTTTCAACACAGGGTGAAATTGGAGAACCAGGCCAAAAGGGCAGCAAAGGTGACAAAGGCGAAAATGTGAGTTCCTTGCAACATTGTGATGCAGCAGCATCCTTTTAATGGGAACGTTTTCATAGACATAGCTCCAGTAGATTTTTGTCAAGGTAGTCATTTTACGATGAATTTAAATAGAAATACTTTAAATATGTGTGTGATGGCTTATGTTAAAGTATACAAAAAGCTTTTAC
Source organism: Sigmodon hispidus (assembly GCA_004025045.1). NCBI lineage: Eukaryota > Metazoa > Chordata > Mammalia > Rodentia > Cricetidae > Sigmodon > Sigmodon hispidus. The sequence continues at coordinate 79,569 of PVIH01003321.1, read as the reverse complement.
TTAGTAAAAATTTATATTATAATGGTTTGGGGATATGCCTTTGCTCAGCAAGCCAGGAAACTTGTTGCTTAAGCATGCACATCTATTGTGAGACCCCAGAAACCACTCACAATGCAGGAGTGACTGCAAGTTAGTCTAGATCGTGATTCTGTGAATGAGCATTACTCAACTGAGTAAATAAATCAAAGAGAGAAAGAGTAGTTCACCCAGCCCTCTTACTATGTATTTTACCTAATCATATGAACATAGAGCACACATACAACACACACATACACACTCCAAAATAAATACAAATATATTCATATCTATAATATAGGGATATATAATACATATACACACTACAAAAGTTATAACTGTTTTATATTTTTTGTCAATAGTCTTATAGACAATGTGTCTTCACAAAACTGAATTTTATTTCATTTTGTAATGAAAAACGTAGGTTGAATACTAGAATCACACAGATACATAGGTGGAAAAGAGATGAAAAATTTGAAATCTCATGCTTCTCAATCACTGTCTATTATCAAAGCACGTCAGAGCAGGAACTTAAGGGAGAGATGTGGAAGAGGGAACTGATGCTGTGGAGACCATGGAGAGGTGCTGCTCACCAGCTTGTTCCTCATGGCTTGCTCAGTCAGCTTGCTTTCTTATGCCATTCGGGAACAGAGGCTCAGTGGTAGCACAAATCCTCTCATGGGCTGAACATTCTCATATCAATTGTTGATCTAGAAAACAGCCCACAAACATTTATACACGGTTCAGTCTCTGGGGGCATTTGTGCAACTGAGGGTGCTGATTTTTAAATGACTCTCATTTGTGGGACGTTGGCAAAAGACTGAAAACAATAGACTCCATTTATTCAAAGTTTTATTAGTTAGTGAAAGGAAAAACAATAAAAAAGATGTGTCTATCCATGGATGATCTGTTGAAACCTGAAATCTATTGTTCAAAATGGTTTCATAAACTTGAATGTATAACATATGTGTATACATAGAAATTCTTGATATATATATCACTCGAAAAAATTAATTTTTTATGTAAATGAACATTTAATTGGGACTAGTTTACAGTTTGTGATATTCAGGCCATTATTGTCATGATGAGACATGGTAGCATGCAGGCAGATATACTGCTGGAGAAGGAGCTGAGTGTTCTATATGTTCATCTGCAGACAGCAGAAGGAGACTGTGTTATGGATGTAGCTTGAGGCTATATGGGACCTCAAAGCCCATCCCCACAGTGACATTTTTCCTTCAACAAGGCCAAATCTACCCCAACAAGGCCACACCTCCTAAGAGTGCCATTTCATATGGGTCAAGCATTCAAACAAATATATATATCACTAGAAAAAATTAATTTTTAAAAACACTTGTAAGTCTTTACATTGGTATGGAGCAGTGGGAAATCTATTCTTAAATATCTACAACATTCAGAGTGGAATATTTTCATGTTTTTAGTAAGTATTAGTTTTATCTTGATTACACATATCAGAGTATAACTCTTCAGAGAATAAAGCAAATGATGGCTGCTGTATTAATTCCCAAGCCTTCTAAACAGTACCTCTGTATTTCCAAAGGAGTACAAATGCACTTAATAGATCTTGGTCAGCAGTTTTAATTTTACTGATGCCTTATAAGCTTTGATTTTAAGATTTCTGATTTGTTTGCCACTTCAGGGTCCTCCTGGTCCCCCAGGTCTTCAAGGACCTGTTGGTGCCCCTGGGATTGCAGTAAGTATTCATATTTTTTGATTCACAAATTTAAGTACTTTTAAGTCTATCATTAAATTTATGATTTAAATATGTCTGTCCTATATCCAGTTGACACTGTGGTAATAAGTTTATTTGTATGCTAAACAGTGTATCACACTTAAATGATCTAATATAGCTTACCACATTTTTTTTAAAAAGTAGCAGCATTTAAATAAGAAACAGTATAGCATCATTTAATAGCTAATAAATGTTAACATTATATTTTCTGCTGGACTATTGTTACTTTGTTTGGTGAGATGATGAAATCAAAATCAACTAAACTCCAGCAACAAAGAATGCTTATGAACCAAACAATGGCATATTTGGAAAAGACCATGGGAATTTAGTCTATTTTGTAATTATTTGGCAGCCATTTTTATAATAATGTATCATAATGTTTTCTTCAATACTGATGTGCGCCTTGCTGTTCCTAAGGGAGGAGATGGTGAGCCAGGTCCCAGAGGGCAGCAGGGAATGTTTGGACAGAAGGGTGATGAGGGTGCACGAGGTTTTCCAGGACCTCCTGGGCCCATAGGCCTTCAGGTAAGAAGTCTCTATATGAATTTAACTGACTGCTCACCCTTGGTTTCCAGGGGCAGAGAAATAAAGCAATGTTCCTGTTTTCTATGTAAAATTAAATGTGTATGCACAGCATATGGGGGTGCTGTGTGTATGTGTGTTTGTGTGTGTGTGTGAGTTTCAAAGCATTACATCTTCTTCAATAGAAATTATTAGTTTGGGGCATATATTTGAGTATGCATCTGCTTGAATTCCGTTTATGACACATCAGGATGCACCTTGATTGCCATTTTGTTTTAAAACATGAATCACACTCTTGTAATGTCGTGGTTAAAAGATACTGTTTCAAGTAGTCCTCCAGAATAATTAGTATTTCAGATGAATAACAAAATTTCAAAGAATTTGAAGTGGCACACTTACTGCAGAGTAAGTGTTAAATAATGAACAATATAAATAAGTGATGTATCAATAAAAATAGCTTAACTGATAATTCTATAGTGTATAAAATATATTTGAAGAAATAAATATTAAATTGTCAAACACCAAAAAATTTATCATGAAGAATAATTACATTGTACCAATTTCTCCTCCCAATTTCTTTTCCCTTTCCACTTGGTATTTTTTATTTCTGCATACCTTTGCCGCAGCTGTTTTTCTTCTCCTTGCCTGTTATATACACACCTATTCCTTCTTTGATCAAAGATATCTTGGTTTTAAATGACATTCATGTACTGTGTAGATGTAACTTTTCTCACACTAGTTATTTTTTAAAAGGAGACAAATCTAAATCATAATATCTGCAATTTTGTGAAATTATAGAATATTATATGAAACAGGAAAATATATGTAATTTATTAAACTTACAAATAAAATCACAGAAATATGGATTTTTAGTGCTAAATATGATATATTGTACTAGTTACATTGTAATGCCGTATTATAAATTATATTATAAATACCTTTGTATAATAGCCAATAAATAATTACTGGTGAACTTGACATTCAAATTGATTTTTCTTTCAATATCAAATAGTTTTTTATGTATAGAGAAAAGTAATTACTTTCCTTTTTTTTTATTTGACTCTTATAACATTGTCAGATAATTATAAATATTAACATAGTGCTTATCTACATGTGTGTGAAATAATACATTTTTAAACCTAACAGGTAGAAAATAAAGTTTATTGCAATAAATATAAAACTATTATGATTTTTCTGTTCTTTATTAATTTAACTGATTCTCCTCTATTTTGTAAAATTGAACTTTGAAGCATAGAACTAATGGTTGAAGTTGTTTCCTTATATTTTGTAGTTACAGAATCAAGAAAATAATCTAAAATTATAGAAAATATGTGTTTAGAAATTATCTTTTTGATTATAATATTAAAAATTATTTCTATAAAAATTTGAAAAAAATTCTGCATTTTCTGCACATTTTAAATGAAGTAGAATTGCTAACATATTTATCAATTTCAAAATTTCATATGTATTGTTTAATTGAGTCTTCAGAGATGACACAATATTAACAATTTTATTAAACACAAACAATAAAATCTTATCTAATAGAAATGAGTTTAGACTTGGAGTTTATTATTTATCTGTATATAAAGCACTCATGGTTATGAATGTATGATACAGATTAAAATGTTTACATATAATTTTTAAAATGTAGCAAGTATAGATTCTTGACCTGAATTTATTTTTTATTCATCACTTATGTGTCAAATGAGTTTCAATTGAAATTATTAACACAGGTCTGCTTGATCTGAATTGGGAAAAATGTAAGACATCTAAAGACTGAGTAATAGTAGAGTTGCTCATTTATTCCTTGCAACAATAAAATTTCCTTCATTAAATCTCTACAAATTCTAACAATCAGAATATCCTGCCTTAATTGGTTTAAAATAGAACCAAACATAACAAAATATTTTTTGACAGACTCTATTGAACTAGTAGGAAGAATCACATGCATAAGTTAAAAAAACAAAAAGACCCTTTAGCACCATGCTTGCATTCGGTATAAATGAAAACTATGTCTCATTATTGACATATTCTTCACATAGATATGCACTCAAATCTTAGAGGTTATGAAACTGTGCAATGATGAAAAATGTCATTAACATTACTGTCGTGCTTTAAGACTTTATTGTGTTTAACTTTCAATGAACACTAAAGAAAATGAGCTAAAGTAGTGTTTGAATCATCAGTTTCAAATTCTACTTGTGTCAAGATGTGCTTAAGTTCCTAGACTTATACTGTGGAGCAATTTCTAAATTTAGAGCCTGAGGATTTGAACCTTTAGTGATATCTCCCTGGTAAATTTTAGGTAGAAAGTTGTCTTCCAGGTGTGCTTTGATCAGTTTGCCGTTGTTCTCCTCCTTGTCCCCTTCCTCCTGCTCCTTCTCCTCTTCCTCCCCCTCCTCCTCTTCTTCCTTTTTCTCCTTCTCCTCCCCCTCCTCTTCTTCCTCTTCCCCCTTTTTAAAAAATCTGATTTAAATTCTAGAAGCTGAGACCAGAAAATGGGCAAACTGATATCCTTCCTTAGGCATCATAGTCACATTTAAGGAAAAGGAGACAAAATTCACATAAATATTGTTCATTATATACCACTACTTAAGACTTCTTACTGAAAAAAAAATAATGTGACATATTGGAAATACTAAGAAATATGTTGACTAAAGGATTTTTTTCATAGGAGTCAGATGTAATAAGTAGACCATAAAAACTATTTTTTGGTCTATGACCTGGTCTAAAGCAAGAACAAGACAGTACAAGTTAAGTAAAATGAATTTATCAAAGGTCACCCCTGTGGAAATGAGGAAGAATTACTCTGTAAGTCCCATGTCTACCCTTTGCACTCTAGTGAGAAGATGGAGCATGGATGCTTTGCTGTGAGCTAACCAAATAGTTTGCAGCTGTTAGATTTACATCCCATACCCAATATTTTTATTAGTATGGTTGCTATTTTCACTGTTGATGATTAGATTTAAGATGATTTTTTTATAATTCTTACATTAAAAAATTATAGTTTATATTATGCATATAGATAATTATGTTATTAATATTGATTAAAATGTGGCAAATCAATACTCAGAACGATATAACCAAATACCACTTGTATTATTTAGGCCCCAAAAGAATCACATTATTAAACATCCACAGTCATGTCATGTATGTTCATTTGTTCATACATGATTCTTTAGTTTGTCTTTCACTACTAATATCACATTAATTGTGCCATAGTATTTAATTAAATATATTGAGATATTTTTAAGCTTAAACTTTTAGATTAATTGAGGTTTTTGAGTATCATAGCAAATATTGGAAAGATGCTTTTATTCAGTAGCCATTTTTTCTTTTTATTTAGGAGTAGTTCTCTTTTTCATGCAACAAGTGATTTCTTATTGCATGAAAGCAAAAGCATGAAGCAAAAGACACTGTTTTGCTTCATGCTCCCACTAGTTACAAGAGATTAAAAACTCAACATCTAAGAAAAAACTATTGCCTCAAAATAGAATGTAAATATGATTTTATGGAGAAGAAACACAAAGTATTCCAATGACAAGAAAGAGTATATACGCACAGTTTTGTCTGGAGGAATTCAGAAAACAAAGCAGTGATGTGATTTTCACATGGAGATGTAGATTGGTAGAAAACCATTGCAGCCCTCCATGGCTCAGCCTGAGCTTTCTTAACTTTGTGCTTCTAAATTTCACTTAAAATGAGATTCATACAAAAGAGACAGATTAGGAAACACAAAAGAACATTATCAATGACTTATAGATTTTTAAAATTCAAGAGGAAGTTAATAGATTAAGTAGCAGAATGTACTTCGAAATGTAACTTCGAAAATATATTGGAATATTTATTTTTAAATAAGTTACCCAAACTGTTAACTGATTCTGATACTAGAAAACATAGTATATATATAAAAAGTCTGTACTTGAGTAAAAGAAATAGAAAAGGGATAGCCATTTGCACAATCAAATCTTATGCTCATTGTTTTATTTATTTTAACATAACTCAAGTTAAAATATTATGTAAAACAGGTTTACCTGCAAATATAGTCAGATTTCATAGCATGTAAGAAACAAGTGACTAAGTATTTTAATACAAGATTGTTTCTGAATGTCAATTTCCACATATTTAATTTAGTTTATATTTATTTATTTGTGGTATAAATTTACTAAAAGCATATTTTTTTGTCTTTTCAGTGTGTTTGTGTGTGAGTACAAATGAGCATGTTGCATTGTGTATGAGTTATGGGTATCTCCAGGTTTGGTTTGTTCTTCTACCATCTGAGACAATGTTTTTTTCATTTTTGCTGCTGTGTTACTACTGCCTATTAAACCAACAAGCTACCAAGCTGTCTTTGTCTTTCATCTCCCTGTACAAACACTGGGATTACAGATAAATGCTACTGTGTTTTGTGTTACATAAACTCTGAGAATCCAAACCCAAGTTCTCATGTTTCCACTGAAATCTTTACTATCAACCATTTCTGAACCTTGAAATGTATCTTTTAAAATATGAGTGATTTTCTTTTAAATTGTATTTCCTCAGGGGTTACCAGGCCCGCCAGGTGAAAAGGGTGAAAATGGAGATGTTGGACCTATGGTAGGTTGTGTTTTCTATAGATTTGATGGGATTGCTCATGCCAGCACTACTCACATATTAACTACAGTTCATTAATGTTAATAAAAAGATTGTGAAATTGTGCTGCTCTTCTAAATTCTGTTTCCTATTCATGCATCATCAGTAATAACCAGCTATTGTTACCATTTCAAAAATATTTATCTTTTATCTTTATCCACCTCAGACTAATGTTTTGTGGATACATGACATTTAATGGTTTACATATTTAATGAATGTAAATCACTTTTGAGATGCAATGCCACACTAGTATCTTGTGAATTTTTACTTTGGTTTTTGGTGTGGAACAGGTAAAGAATACATAGCATGTTTATAGGACTTCTATAATTACTAACTATGTAAAGAGAATAAAATTGGTTATACTGCGAAACAACTTCTAAATGTAGAAAATAATGTGTTATTTTGAGCATTGTAAAAAACTTTTGTATTTATCTATTAGCACACTTTTACTTTAAGAACTCAACCTAAACTTTCAAATATGTAATAAAGAAATAATTACTCAAAGTATTTGAAACTTATATTTGATGAATATATGTCTTATTTCCTTTCCTTCCATCATTGCTGACAGTTTTGATTAACTTCAAAACACATGTTTTGTTTTTGTTTTTTTTGATACAGGATTTCTCTGGGAAACAGACCTAGCTGTCCTGGAACAGGCTAGCCTTAAACTCACTGATTTCTGCCTGTTTCTGCTTCCCAAGTGTTAGGATAAAATTATATGCCATGACATGGTTCAAAATATGTATTTTAATTAACATTTTCAGCCACATTCTCTGATTATGTTTTGCCTCTCCCCCACTTCCTTCCCACCTACCTACTCCATGCACTTGTTTTTAAAAAAGAAAAACACTAATAACAAAAAACCCAAGAACATATAAAAGCCCTTAAAACAGAAGCCAAAATATATAAAGAAAAGATATGAAACAAATCTACAAAAATAACATTGAGTTTATTTTTTTTGACCAACTACACCTGATCATGGGGTCTACATAATTAAAAGTTTTATAGGTATAAATTACATTCATTCATTTTAAGTGCAAGAACCAGATTTATTAAATATTTTGAAATTATTATCTTCAGCAAATCTAATTGTGAGGAATACAAAGTGTATATGGATATCAAGGTCATTCTCTGATGCAGCAGGAGACACATTATATTCCATTTTTCTAGATCCAGTTGTGTGGTTCCATGAGGTATTGGAACATTATCCTTGGCATTTTATAGGTCAGATTAGAAAAGGCTTCATTGTGGTATTGGATTAAACTAAGATTAAAAAAAATACTAATGACTAGATATTTACTACTCTCTATTCTCTTTATTTCATATTATATCATCTTTTTATTTATTTCTTGTCTTTGAACTATCTTAATTGCAACCTAGAAGTCAGAGGTGTTAGCCAATAGTGTATCCTGGGATAACTTTAGTGTATATCTAGGACATAGGTGCTTCATTATAGGAAAGCAACTGCAAAGTCATTTTCAATTCATAATGTCAAACCAGAGAGTTCATACACTCAAACATGTTCACACAAATGAAGAAAAAAATTCTTTAATTTAATTCCTTAATTTCAAAACTAGTTTAATGGTTTTCTTTTGTTGTTGTTGTTCTTCTAATGTTTGATTATTTTATAATGTGATCTATTCTATGTCACTGTCTATCTTGTGAATAATTTGCATCAGCAATAAGCTTTCTGCATTGCTTTTCGATTTTTTTATGTGTTAATTTCCTATCAGTGAGGAAAGGGCCGTTTGCTGGTGTGATGTGATAGTCTTCATCCTGCATGTTGGTGTCCCTGATGTTTTCTGCCTGTGATTTCACAGCTGCAAGCCTATCTTAGTTATCTTGAAACATAAAAATGTTAACTGCATTTGTGTGATCCTGACAAACATTTTTATTTGTCTTTTCCAGGGTCCACCTGGTCCTCCTGGCCCACGAGGCCCTCAAGGTCCCAATGGAGCTGATGTAAGAACTGTGAAGTGTATGCTAGTTTATTCGAAAGGACATTCTGTGCCAACATTATATTTTGGGAGATGGTTAATGATATACATCATGGTTTATCCTTAGATGAGATGAGAAACCAATGATCATCTATGCATGCCACTTCATTGTAGAAAGAAAAAAATGGCCATTTTTCTGAACCGTTCACCACTAATATAAAATAAATATTAGTTCACAGTAAACATATATTTATTGGTAAAATATCATTTGTATCATCATAAACCTTAATATTCAGAACAGTATATTTAAATTAGCTGGAATATGGTAAATGTTCTATAAACAGTCATTGAACTCTTCACTTTAAGCTTTTACCTAAATGATTTACCTCATACATTTCCAGTGTATAAAGCATTCTGAGAAATATGTGCATTGTCCACCATTTCTCACTGAGAGAAAACAGTTCCTTCAAAGTTAAAGAGGACATTTCCCTTAGAAACTGGTTCACCATTCTGAAGAAATACTATAGATTTTGGACATGCAATAATGCATCCAAGCTAATGATACCTTTGATAGATTTCCAAGCCTGTGTGATCTATGTTTGACTTCATGTTTTGCTAATGAACCACCTGTTTTCCACATACTTTTGGATGACATTTATTTTTTTCTCATGCCTTCCTTTAATTTTATCAAGTCAGAACTGAAAAAATTATCAGTAGCTGGTAAACTAGAAAACATGTGAGGCTTTCATTCCCTTGAGAAATTAATGCCTATAAGTTTATAAGGAATTTGTTTTTCCCAGTCAGTAAGTCATTCTTAAATACAGTCATGACTGTGATTCAATATAAAATCATATCATAAAACTGTCCTGATTTTTCCATGACCATAGACATAGGAATTTTGTTTCAACTACCAAATACATGACAAAATCTGGAAAATTTCTTTTCCTTATGCTCCAAATACTTGCGAAGTTGAAAAATAGTGTAATATATTAACTGATTTGCTGTTAGTGTTACAATTGAAGAAGTCATTATTTCTTGTTCCATCTGTCAGTTTACTCATTATTACTGTGCACAGTCTCTCTTTGAACACTCTAGTTATATGTATCTGAACATTTTATTAAACGTGTAACTTTTTATTTACATCTCAGGGACCACAAGGACCTCCAGGCTCTATTGGTTCTGTTGGTGGTGTGGGAGATAAGGTAAGGGGGACACTGGCAAACACAAGCAGAAATAAAGAGCTTTAGTAATTGTGGGGCATATTTTGCATGCTGCTAACATAAGTTTGGTGCTGAGTGTTTTATTTGTCTCCACAAATTCAGTATTATTTATTCTAGCACCTACACAGACTGAAATTAAATGCCGATGGTGTGTCTTTTGTATTGACACCTGTGGCAATGAATGATGCAAAAAGATTATTTACTGTTTCGTTCCAATGTTGGAGTCATCATTATCTACTCTCATGAACAGGAAAGCTGAGGCTTAGTTAATTGCAGTGATTTGGTGAATGTTTCTTCATTAGAAAGTGACAATGCCACACTCCACTTCAACCTCTGAATGTCTGACAAGACTACAGTGTCTTTCATTAGTGACACTTGGTACTTAAAGCAAAAGAAACACTTTTCTACAAGGAATCCAGAAAAAAAAGGATTCTTTCGCACCAGAAACAATTAATCACTGATTTTTGTCACCTTTTCATTGCCATCACTTCAGCCTATCTTTGGCACTTTTCAAAGTTCTTAGCATGTGCCATAACATCTGTGCTCAGAACAGCTCCTTTTCTGGTAAACATTATTTCATCATAAAAATTTATTCTTCCTTTTTTTGGAAATGTCGAAATGATTTCTTATTTATGTATTCAACCTCACATCTTAATAGAATTTTAAGGAAAATTATCACTGACATTTACTTTAACAAAATTGTTTGCCAGTTTTGAAGAACAAAAAATTAATTCATATCATAACATATTATACAAAGAAACTATGTAAAATTTTCACATCTACTTCACCTGCTAAGGGATTGCTTCAGCATTTTTAACCCAGCCTCAAAATCTACCTCTTCTTTGCCTTGGATTCTTTTGACACATTTTATTTTATAATTAAATTCATTCATTTCATTAAAAGTATTAACCCTCTGAAAAGCATTGTAATGAGATTAGACTGTATTATATTGATGCTTCTTTCTGCTTTTCATCCCCACTCTTGTAATAATTAACTGCATATGACTCACTGTTCAAATAGCTCATTAATTATTAACTTGAAAACAAATTACATTTTCTAGTTCTTAGTGGATAAAGAAGGTAGCTTCTTTGACGATTTCTTTAAGGGTTTTGTTTATAATCAGAAAGAAAAAAAACTATATGTTGAGTCAGGCACAGTTATTGGAAGAAAGAATCTCGTTGAGTTTAATTGGCCTAGCACAAAAAGCATAAAGCAAGACCAATATGTGAGGCACCACTATCTTCAAACATCCTACCAGCTTTACTCGTTCTACCTTCTTTCTTGGAAACATGTCTTCTTGGCTGCCCAGAGAGTTAGGAATAGTCCCTCATTGTAATAGATAATTCAATGTGCTTTGCCTATGTCCTGAAGATTGTCAGCCTAACCCTGTCTGAAGACTTGGAAAATATCCATCCAGGTTAAAATGAAGCCATAAATATATTAAATTTATAATATTTAAACATTTAAATGCAAGATTTCTGAGTAAGTACATTTTGTGTTTCACACTGATGTCCACTGAACTAATTCTTTAGAATTATCGATACAGTGCCAAATTTTATACTGATAAATTTTATTAGCAAAAGAATGAATTTATAGTTTAGTAACAAATAACACTTGCATTTTAAAATCAACAATCTTGTTTAAATATGAATTTTGATGCCTCACAAATGAAAAATGTTAGAATGTTCTTATTTTTCTTATAGCTTGGTGATAACCTACATTGATGTGATGGTTTTCATCAAAGATGAATCAGAATTTAATCTCTTTCCTCACTTGAATTATAGAGATTAGTAATTCAAATTCTCTTTCCCCTAATTAGATTTTTGATGTGTTTTAAGCAGTACAGTAAGGTAGAGGCTGGTCTAAATTATGATGCAAGATGGCTGTAGTTAAAGCATTATTACAGATAGAAAATACCCTATCTATGTTCTCACTGTCATATGATACTTTCTTTGTAGGGTGAACCTGGAGAAGCAGGAAACCCAGGGCCTCCTGGTGAAGCCGGCCCAGGTGTAAGTCCTGTAGTAGCTATTTTTAGGTTTTATTGGGTATTTAGGATTCTTCTTAGAGTGTTTGAACATTGAACTTGAATTCTAAAATTACTTGTTTTTATACTTTCTTTCCAACTTATTAAATGTTATCACAGCTATAAAAATATAGGTCTGATTTATCTCAGTTTTAAAAGATCACATTTACATGAGTTAAGTCATTAAAAAAAAAATAAAGGGTTCATTATATACGTAGTGTTTAGTGACCTGAACATAATAGAAACTAAGAAACAATTACTTTGATGTATTAAATTTGTTAATACATCAAATAATTGATGTTAATTAACTTTTGTTAATTTAAATATACTATTCTAAATAATTAAACTGCTTTTAAGACTACTATATTCCCATGACCATCTAAAAATATTTTGACAACCTAGGTTTCAGAGTTCATGTTTATTGGCATTAGTTAATTCTATTCAGATTCTGTTAGAAATTTTCCAATGTAGAATACAAACTACAAAAAAAAATTAACTAGCCCTCTATATTGATGTTAAGATGTTGAAACTGTTCTTAAGTAACTATTTTTGTTTGTTTGTTTTCTTTAGGGTCCCAAAGGAGAGAGAGGAGAGAAAGGAGAAGCGGGGCCCTCTGGGGCTGCTGGGGCTCCTGGTGCAAAGGGACCACCAGGTGATGATGGTCCCAAGGGGAACCCGGTGAGTTTGTCTTTTTTTAAAATAAAATTTGTGCCAATTTCACTTCTTAGATTTTCTTTTTGTTTTTATTATGAATAAAGTCATTTTTTCTGTTTAAATCCTTGATCAAGTTTAGATATGTAGAATCTGTTGAAACCAACCATTACCATGATTTTCACTTATTAAACTAAATCTACAACATTGTGAAACTTTGTTTTTATTTTATTAATTTTTATTCTATAATATCTCTCTAGGGGCCTGTTGGTTTTCCTGGAGATCCTGGTCCACCTGGAGAACCTGGTCCTGCAGTAAGTACCATGGAGAAATAAAATGATGCTTTGGTAGGCTGTTTCCCAGTCTATAGTAATAACTTTGTAAAAAAATATCTTATAAGTAAACTGCTAAAAACAGAAAGCCAAATTAATGAAATAGAAATTATATCAACCACAATGTCTGCCTACTCTTGTACCTCTGTTTCATGACTCTCCTCTTAATTTGAAAAATTATTAAAACTTTTTTTGGATTAACCAAGCAATTATCTAAATAGCAGCTATACTTAATTACAAATTTCAAGACTTTATTTCTTAATGCCATTTATTATGCAAATCCTACTTTGAACTGTATTATTTGTATTACTTGGTGAACCAAAAAACTAGTCTTAGATATCAAGTAGGTCTTCCTATTTTCTTTATATTTAAGGGATACTTTATACCCAGACTGGCATAATAATGATTTTCCAACTATTTATAGAAACAGTTACCACTATGTCAAAAAATAAATGTTGTAATTTTGTATGTTCATCTGATCACAGCTTATTTCAACACTATGCTAAGACAGTCTGTGTAAGTTTTGTACCTTTATAACAATACGATATAACAAGAAATACCTGGGTTAATTTTTACTGTCAATTTTAGGGGCAAGATGGTGTTGCAGGTGACAAGGGTGAAGATGGAGATCCAGGGCAACCGGTAGGCAAGAAACCTTACTTTTCTTCCTCAACTTATATAGCCTCAAATACTTATTAAAACTGAAATTTAAAAAGATCACTCTGCCACAATGGAAACTCACTGTTTATATTATAGATTCATTTCTCAAATATGTCATCCAATACTTATGAGCTTGTCTTACTGTTTCTTATCTGTTATCTGTCTCTCTTCAATTTTTGCCTATTCTCCTTTCTGACACCATGTCTCAACCACAGCTTCTCCACCCTGCCCTCCTTCCAGCCCTCTTCTCTAGACCCATCCCTCCTCCTCCCCCTAAAAAAAAGAGCAGATCTGAATGCAGAACAAGAGGCAAAATAAGTGCACACACCCTGAAATCAAGTCTGGACAAACAGCCCAGTAGGAGAAAAAGTGCCCCCCAAATGAATATAAGACAGAAATACCCAAACTCCCACTTGTTTATGAATGTGTATAGTTTAAGAATATTAGACTAGACTAGTAGCTTCTTGTATTTCATAAGCTATTTCAGCTAAGAAGCTAAATGAGAGTATAGTATAAACAATTTAACATATTTTGGAGTGACATATAAGTGTTTTGGCCATATGGTTACTTAGGAAAGAAGAAAATATGGAAAACATTAATTTATATAGGTTTGAAGACAGCCGAGTGTCTTACAAGTATTTGGCCCGTAGGTGTTGCAAGTCTAAGGTATACTTATGGCACTTATTTTTACATAGTGTTATCTGAAAAGCAGTTTATAGGTACTTATGTCATTATGTTCACATTTTGTAATATATGATGACATACACATGTATATGTTAAGTGTTTGCTGAATCCCAATTACTGCTTCTTAAATGGCACGGATTTCTATAAACAATTTTTTTTTTATTTTTTTTAATTTTTTTTCTATAAACAAAATTTGAAGCACTTTTCTAAATCTAAGAAGAAGTTTATTAAATCAGTTTGCCAGCTGACTGTGGATATGTAGATGCAATTTAGATCTCTTAATGGTTGCTGAGATTTTCAGAAAAGATTAATGTGTATAAATTAGAAGACAGTCAGTTTGAGTTTATATTGGGGGAAATTATGTTGTCTATAAAAAATACCTAGCTTATTAAACAGTACATTATACATTTATATTTAACTATATTCTTTTACAGGGTCCCCCTGGTCCATCTGGTGAGGCTGGCCCACCAGGTCCTCCTGGAAAGAGAGTAAGCTTTTGTATTATTCTTTATTTGAATTATTCACTGTGTGTTTAGATTTTTATTACCCATGCAAGCACCAGGCAGCATTTGAGGGTAAAAAATAAACTCTTTCATTAGTATCTTAAAATTATCACTAACTCATAGCACATTTTACTCATTTTACTGTAATAGTTTGAATGAATCAAAGTCAAGGAATTCCTCTGTTCAGAGTGACTTTCTTTTATAAACAAATGTTGATTGCTGTTTAACAGTTCCAGTTCCAGCCCCTAATACTGTTTACCAAGGCAAAATGTCCAAAGCTTAGTTTATACATTTTGAATACTTGAGTGCATATCCATATTGAGGGCAATCATCCATCTATATTTTAGATTGCCTTACATTATCAAATTCCGAGGACTTGGAAACAGGATTGCTAATGAAGCAGAGTTTTCATAAAGGACTATAGCAGCAAATTAATAGCTATGGTCACACTAATTGTTTCTGTGCAAGTGAGCTGTCTCGGTCTGTAAGTGTTTGCCAGTGAGCCTGGTGTCCTGGATTCAGTCCCCAGGTCCAAATAACAAAATGAGAGAACTGACTCCGCCAAGTTTTCTTTAGTCTCTGTCCTTCATACACATCCTTTTGTACACTTACAAACACAAAATAATTGATCTAAAATATTTTTAAAAATACTAACTATAGTAGAGCCTAAGAGATTTACAGATTTTAGATGAATTAGAAACAATAGTTTAAGATATAATGAGTAAGACTTTTATCTTACTGCTTATTTTAATTTATTAACGCATAATATTTTAATGCATATCTGTAATGTGTATTGATAAAACAAGTCTGTGGCTTTCTTCTCTCCTGTACATCCTGTAGTTGAAACTTCTACCTTTGAGATGTTTACTAACTGCATATTAGGCTATTGAGAATTATAGTTACCCCACAACTATTGTGAGATCAATGAAAACAATAGTTTTCCTTATCTCCTTATTTCCTCCCCAACACGCGCAGGAGGTCCCATGGTCCCAAGGTGGCTTAGTTTAGCATCCACTCCAAGCATATCCACTTTTCCTCATTCCAACATCAAGATTGGGGACAAGAGAGAGTGACTGGGAGGGGTGGGGGGGAGTTTGAACAAGAGGATACATGGATAAAAAATGAGACCTTATTCATAATTGAAAAAAAAAACAAAAATCCAATAGTTTTGATTTTATCTCTTTTTTCTTTACCTGTTAACTAGTAATTTTTTTATCTCGCTCCATCCAGTTTTCTCAGTAATAACTATCCTATATTCACTTTATATATAACTGAAGACAGGAGCCATTTTTCATCTATTGTCCATCTTATGTCATATGGAAAAACATCTTCCACTTCCATTCAGTTTCTTACAAATGACAGGATTTCACCTTTCTTTATGCCTGATTAGTACCCTATTATATATAATTGCCACATTTTCTGTGAACATTAGTCTGTCTGTTGATACCATATCTTAGCAGTCAAGTTTGTTGCTGCAAGGAGCATGAGAGTGTAGGGAGCATTTGGGAGGTAGATTTAATTTGCTTTGGAAATATTATCAGTAAGGGTGGCACTAGATCATATAGTAGATCTACTTTTATTCTTTTAGAGAAACTGCCACACTGTTTCTACATAAATATATATTTTAAATTACTGCAACAATGCATGACAGTTTCTTTTTCTAATCTTTGTAGCCTTTGCCATTTTTATAATAGGCATTTTAACTGGTCATTGGCCCCTTTTTAATTTAGTCTCTTATTTGGTAGTTGTTGCTGATGCTGTGCCCGTTTCTTTTATGTTTTGCACTTAAATTTTTTATCAAATATTCGGCAGAATTTTTTCCTTTCCATGTTCTCTGTATATACCCTATTACTTGTTGTGTGTGTGTGTGTGTGTGTGTGTGTGTGTCTATGTGTGTGTGTGTGTGTAGAAGGCTTTTTATTTGACATTATGCCTTCTCTACTCCTACTTTCCTTTGAAGTGGCAATCATCAAAAAATTGTTTACACAGATGTCTAAAAGTGTTCCCACTATACTTTCTTCAAGTCGTTTCAAATGTTGGGTTTATCCTGATATGATTTTTGTAAGGATTGGTACTTAATTTCAGTACTAAATTGTAATAAGTTTCTGGGCTAGCCTTTCCAGCCTAACTCCTAGGTTTGGTCTGCTCACAGTCCTGGTACTTCTTAGTTCCAAATAATCAAACAAAGGCTTATATTATTTTCACACTGATTGATCTATGGCTCAGATGTATTGCTAGCTGTTTCTTCTTAACTTAACTCATTATTTTTATCTTCTTTAGCCATGTGGCTTAGTACCTGTCTCAGAATAGCATCCTGGTCTCCTTCCTTCTAGATCTGCTGGCAACTCCCTCTGACTCTTATTCTTCCCAGAGTTTTTATACCTTGGTAGCTCGGCCACACTTCCTGTCTGACTTTGGCTAATCAACATTTTTATTAAACCAGTAGGAGATTCAAATATTTACAAGGTACAAGAATGTATTCCCACTACACTCAATATTCTTTCTAATATTATTCATCAAAGAGGCTGTTCTTTCTAAAATATCTAATTTGACCTTTGTTTAACATGGTTCATTTGTAAATGTATGGTTTATTTTTGAGATATCTTATATATTCCATTGGTTTGCCTGTTTTCTTTTTTTTTTCCCCATGGTGTTTTAGGTACTGTGACACTGTAGTATGATTTGAATTAGGTCTCTTCTTTATTATCAACATTTATTGGGTATTAGGAGGCTTTTGGTGCATTTACCTATATGTAGGATTAATTGTATTTCTAAAAATAAAAGGATCTTCATGGTTATTCAGTGTTGTAGATTTGCACTTCAGATTTTTACTTCCTTAACAATTTTCTTTGTTGTAATTTTTATTTTTCCTATCATTTATTGTCTATCAAGTTTCTCAACATATCTTAACAATGCTATATTTTATATTTTAATCTTGTCAATTGCCTAATTATATGCTCAATAGTCCTGTGATGGAGTCTTTAATCTACCAAAAGAAGAAATTTGAATCTGCTATAAATATTAGCACACCTTTTATTTGTTTTTCTTGTTTAATGGCTCCCAAAGTTTCCAGTACTATTTTAGTAAAAATGTGTGGGAGTATGCATTTTAGCTGGTTAAGTGTTTTAGAGGCTAATACCAATTTCTCCCTGTTATGTGTAATGTCACATGCTGATATGTAATAATGTACATATATATATTGTAATATTTTTAATGCTGAATCTTAATCTTCCTGTAACTAATCTATTCAGAGAATTTACTATGAAAATAGAGGGTTTATTGACTGTGTTTTTACATCAAGCAACAAGAGCATGTGACTTTCATTCTTTACTTTTGAGTGAATATATTGAGTAATTTTTATATTTAAGCTCGCCTTTTCCTGATTAAGTCTCATTTGACCTTAATGACTCATATTATGTGATGTTTAATTTCATTTATTATTAATTTATAACTTCTAAGTTGTGATAATCAGGGATAGTATATACCTCAATTGCTTCATTAGTATCTGTGTCTGGTTTCTTTATAAGAGCAATGTTAACCTTGCAGAATGAGTCAGGTTCTCTCCCTGTTAATATAGGGGTAGTTTTTAGATAATTAGTCTTTGTTCCTTACATTGATTTTATATGTAAGCTACTCTTGCTGGAAGGCTTTTTATTTAGTCAATGAATATCATTACTTGAATATGATTATATCCAAGTAGCCTATATCTTTACTTCTAAGTACTTAATGCTTTACTGTTTTCGTGGTGAATGCTCTGTAGCCAAGTATCTTGTACCACTCATGTTATCTTTCAATGTCTTCTCTAAAGATACTTCTTTTTGTCATATTTCCTATACTGTTCATAATAGGGTATTTAGTGAATACTGCATTCTTCAGTTATCTGAAGTCATTGAATAATTTAAAATACTACACATTTTTAGTTAGTTTACTCATAAACATTTTTCATGTTGAATTTCCTATCCCTGAGTCTTTATATCATAGCAGTACAATCTGAGTCTATTTTTACAAACATTTTGAAATTTTAGGTATTATAGAATAAATTAAATTTTTAGTCTTATTATTTTAGATCTTTTGAATGGATAGTGGCATATTTTTTTCACAAATGGGTTTAATCCTTTTTGAAAAAATTAGAAGTTTTTGCTTTTATTCTAAACTCAATTGATAATATATAAAGTAGTAGGTATTAGGGAAATAAAATTAAATTCAATTTCTAGACAAGCTTACAATCTGTAAAACTTTGCTCAGTTTACTTATCCATTTTTCTCAAGGTACCTACCAATGGTGATTGGGTAAATATAAAATCAGTTTATACATAAACCACATGTGTTCATATAACCATTCCTGACTATTAGCCATGGTCTTATTTATGAAACAATGACTAAATAATAATGATTGTCACAAACACTTACTGTTTGTGAACTGACCCTGCTGTTTTTGAGAATTAGTTCTTCTCACCTAACAGAATTTAACCTGAGCTTCTCTGTCATCTGAATGCTTAGTATAAATGACATTTTTTTCATGCCGAGATATGTGTTTATTCATGTTTGTATTACCTTTGCTCATAGTTTCAATAATAGGTAATATAAATCTATCAAGCTATAAATATAAAACAGAATGTTTTATGGAGTTAAAATAACTTATTATTTGTGATTGAGTTGACATTGATTCATTCAAAAAATAATATTGAACAGAATAGATTTCACCAACTTAAAATAGATCAATTACTTTGTGTTTTTTTTTTTTTTTAAAAAAAAAACCCAGTGTCTGTAGTCAGCTAAGACATGTATGGGCTGATGGCTGGTACTCTACAGTCAACTTTGTTGCTAAACTACGACATTTAGAATGTTAGGTGTTTCTGTTTTATAATATTTATAAATTTGAGACTATCATTTATTATTGCCATCTGTCATCTAAAATCTACCACTTGAAGATATAAAGTAAGTATATTTAAAATTCAAATGTAAGTTATAAAGTTAATAAAGAAAATAAATGAATAATTGTAATTAAATATAAGGTTATTTATGTGAGATAAATTAGATCTTAACAGTTAAAAGTTGTATGCAATGAATTTTTAAGTTGTCAATTCTGATGTATATTCAAAAATAAATGCTAATAAGTTAGTATATCAAGTAGTATGTAATCATCATTTTCAAGTAAATTTGTCTATAAAAGGATGATGAGTTGGTTTTGATTTTTATATTTTTACAAACTCCCTTGATATTTTGTTGTTATGTAGCTTGGCTTGGATGTCAGTAATGTTGAAAACATGACCCTCATGTGTCTGACTTCGTTGATCAAGTACAAGTGTAGATGATGAACTCCCAATTTTTGCTGTTTGTCAACAAAATTTAATAATGCCAACATGCTTGAGAATATATGATTTATTAAATATCTCATGTGGATTAAAAAAGCAAATGACTTACCTGAATCATTCCATGTATTATATTTTTATTTTTATTAGTATGTACTTTAGTAGAATTATCCTTGTTTGATTTTCTTGGTGAATTATTTGAAGATAATCCATATTGTAATTTTATTTTAACTATTTGCTCATTTTAAATACCAATTCAAAATTTGAAGGTCTGTTTTTAAGCTATTCTACATATTTTAAAAAAATTAAAAGACTTTTTATGCATATATTACATCTTCCATGAAATCTGTAATGACTGCACCAAGTTTACAAAGCTGTTAGTTCATTTTGACGTAGTGGATCAAGCTGAGGTCAGTACTACTGACCATTAAATATGTAAGTCTTTCTCCTTTGAAATGTAAAGTCATTAAATCTAAGCTGATAGCTGCTTAACTCTATGTGCTGAATTACATTTTATATTATGTTAAATAAAACACCATGTTAAACTGACTTTATCTGACTGACAAAATAACCTGCTTTTTGCCATCAGGGTAAGATCTACTTTAGTGATGTGAGAAGCCATTCCAGTGTCCAAAGTTTTAATAACCAGACCTGTTTTATCTTAACATTAAGAATTAAAGCTTAAACTTTTATACTTGAACTAAAGACAATTCAAACTAGATGTGTAGTCTTTAGATTCTGTCTTGCCAGAAACTCTCAAATACCCAGCAGCCACTTCCCAGTTAATTGACTCAGAGGCTTAATAGTATAATAATTGCTGGGCCAGTAGTTAAGGCTTATTATTAACTGTTCATATACTTAAATTATTATTAAGTGTTCATATACTTAAATTAACCTATAATTTTTTCTGGCCAATTTGCCTTTTATTAAATCAATATATACAGTGACAAATATTTATAGTGTACAAAAGCATAGTCCCACAAAAGGTTATAGCCTGGTTATTCTTTCCTTTATATTTAAAATTCACTTATGAGTGAGTACATACCATGCTTATCTTTCTGTGTCTGAGTTACCTCATTCAGGACTATATTTCCTAGTCTATCCATTTGCCTGCAAAATTCAGGATGTCATTTTCTATTTTTTACTGCTGAATAATACTTTATTGTATAAATGTACCACAAAGTTTAAATCCATTCTTCAGTTGAGGGGCATCTATGTTGTTTCCAGGTTCTGACTATTACAAATAATGCTGTTATGAACATAATTAAGTATATGTCCTTTGGGTAAGAATATGCCTCCCTTGGGTATATGCATCAGAGTAGTATTGCTTGATCATTAGGTGGATTAATTTCTAGACTCCTGAAAACCTACTATACTAATTTCCAAAGTGGCTGTACAGGTATACATTTTCACAATTAATGGAGGAGTGTTTCCATTACTCCACATCTCCTCCAGCATATGCTGGCATCAGTTTAACCCATAATTTGTATCTTGTTTAGCCTTTTCTCAGTAAGGCAATCTCATCTTGCTTCTTCTGTATCTGACCAACATCTGCTTCTTTGCTTTTTCTCTTCCCAGAATTCTTCTAATCTGGTCACCCTTCCTATATGTCTTACCTAACAACTGACTAATTAGTGTGTTATGAAACCAATACCAATGATAAATGATTATAGTTTACAAGAGTATCATCTCCCATAGTTGATTTATTCAAGAGTTCAATCTATACTTTCTTTAGAAAATTTAGAAAGAGAAAATATGTTTAAAATATAAAATGTGAATTTTTAAAATTAATTTAGAAATGTTAAAAAATAGAAAAAAAGATTTTTTGATAAAAACTTTTTTATTATGAATAGTCATATTTTTATCCATGTATACTATTTGTATAGCTCTTCTAACTTGTAAATCTAGAAACTGAGAATCTTAATATTGTACTATAAAATAATGTAGAATGTGATTTTATTAGAATTATGCAGATGTGGTTTTCAATCATTTGGCTAAAAGATAATGTAGTATGGGATTGTAAACTTTGAATTTAAGTTTTATCATAAAATGAGCATAACATCTAATTTCTCAAGCTAGGTAAGGACACAATTAGATTATATTATACATCTTTAAAGCACTGAGCAATTAATCTATAGTAGCTTTGTAGAAAACGTTGTTTTGCTTAATGTTGTATTCCTGCTTTGTTGTTTGTGTTTCAATAAAAATCAGATCTGAACTCTTTGAAAGACATATATACAAAAAGTGTTGAAATTAGTAATATAATGTATATTTTATACTATTGAAACTGATATTTATATTATGCATCTTAAGCATAAATTTGTCTGACAACAATTAATAATTTTTATTACCTTTTCTGCAAAAACATGAAATCATTAAACTTAACTTCATTTGATGTTTTCTATTATTAGGTAAAGTTATCAAGCAACACAGATTTAGGAATATGTGACAGGTTAAAATTATTATTAAACAGAGAGTTAATTGTGAGTCAGGCACATAAAAACTTAAAAGTATTATGACATCTCTAGGTTTATACACTGTACAGAGTGGATTCTGTAAACTAAAACTCACTTGACAATGCTATCCTTATATACTTTTGTGTCACAGCCAGCTGGCAGCAAAGTCTTGTGCAACAGTTAATTTAATTTTGCCTCTGTGAATGTAGAAAGAACATACTTGCTAGACATGAAAATGGAAAGTGTAGCAAGTGGTTTTAGGAGAAAGAGCCTGATGACCATGTTGGCTGTTGTCATGGTTAAGCACAAGAAAAGGAACGGAACAAAGTTTTACAAACCTCATTACAGAATCCTATATAAGAAGAAAAGTTTCCATTGAAGGCTGCTGAAAACAAGATGATTAGGGGTGAGAAGGAACCTTAGGGCAAAGTCTTCAAAGAAATTTCCCAGATTAAATGACCTTTATTCAAATATTGCTAGAGCTGACCCTTGTTAAAACACTTTCACCAAGGAGATGTAACTAGCATGCTTATGGCTCCAACAACAAGCCAAATTTTGGCTTTTAGGTTATTTAGAGAGTGGCAGGAAGTTTTCTACTATTTAATTTTAGTCTGACATGGCCTATGTGTCAAGAATGGATAGAGAATCTGAGTGCTAAGACCGAAAGTGAAGATTTGTACAAAACAGGTCATTTTTTAATTCTCTGTGAGAGAGAGAGAGAGAGAGAGAGAGAGAGAGAGAGAGAGAGAGAGAGAGAGAGAGAGAGAGAGTTTCGGGGGAGTGGTAGATCTTGAGTTCTTCATACTGAGATGAAGAACTTAAAATGACCTCTTAAAATGATCAGTGTCTTCAGAGACATGCCTAATAATTTAAGTACACTCTTACATAATAATTGTAATAATTAATCTGCAGGCATATGAGATAGTTCAATACCTTACAAACTACTCTCTTTAACCTACCTAGAATGTACAGTCTTCAGTTTGCATCATAAAAATTTTATCAATAGGAACATATCTTTTATCTTTAGTTTGATTGAAGGCAAAAGAAAAGTAAACCAATAACTAAGTTACTATAATGTTTTATAATGGCAGTTGAAATTATTAGTAACTGATGTTACCACTTTTTCAATATGAATCTCATAAATAGGTAAGACTAATAGAATATTGATTTGAACATTGTGTGTGACACTTATGCTTAGAAACATCATTCTAATAGCTATTGAACATGTAGTAAAATTTAATAATAATAGTGTAGGACATGTACCTTAAGTAATGGATTTGTAATATTTGATTAAAAATTATATTTTCTTAAACAGTGAAAAAATATGCAACTTATATGAATGAGCCATGGAATTTTTGTACACAATTTATCTGCATAGTAAGTGTTAATCTCTGGCCTTTAATTTAAATATTTCCAAAATTACTTGTTGCAAGGTCTTCTTTTGGAAAAGTAATCAGGATCTATAGAGCAAAACAATAACCCAGAGTGTGATTCTACCAAAGATCCACCAGAAATACTCCTGAATTCAGAGTTTTTTAAAAATAATGTTATATTAATATAGTATTATAATATGAATATTATACAACTTATGTAGTATGCAAGTTCAGTATGTGTTCTTAACTCCTGAGGTATTTTCTCAGCTTACACTAATGATTTTTGGGAGGACTTATAGTGTGGGTGGCCTCAGTTTAGCCACATTCAAAAGTCTTCTGGTTAGATCATGGATTCTTCATGGCCATGCTATCATGTTACTCCCTACCCCACCACACACACCTACATATTCAAGTTCTTCCTACTACTACTGATATTGCAGTAAAATTAGGGAAGAATGCTGACAAATTGCTCTGAACAACTAGACTCATAAATTAGGGTGAAATTGCCTTTCATTCCTTTTTCTTTTCTGTGATGTTAAAAGGCAATAGCCCAACTTAAGGTGGATTCTAATAAGCAGGCACAGCTGCTCTGATGATGATAGTGTCATTTTGCCTAGAGTGCGATATTCTACAACACTGAGTGAAATAATTTACTTTCTTTTATTCTATTTTATTCTCTTATGTATGAAGTGCCAACCACAGTTTTCCCACCCTCCTCCCCTCTTGGTCTCTTCCCCCATCTTTCTTCTCCCTTATATTCCCTCCTCCTCTATTTCCCTTCACTCTATTTTTCTCCAGGAAGGGGATATCAGCAAAACACGGCATATCCAGTTTCAATAAGACTAGGCACAAGCCTTCATATTAAGGCTGAACAAGCAACCTAGTAGGAGAAAAAGGATCCCCCCAAACAGGCAAGAGTCCTCGGTGGCCCCCATTCACACTGTAAGGTTGTCCATAAAAAACACCAAGTTACACAAATATAACATATATGCAAAGAACTAGGTCAAACACTTACACACTCCGTGACTGTCAGTTAAGCCTCCTGAAGCCTCTATGAGCCGTGGTCCTTGACCCCTCTGGCACCTATAATTTCCTTCCTCCCATCTTTCTGAAGATTCCCAAGATCCACCTAATGTTTGGCAGCAGGTCTCTGCATCTGTTCCCATCAGTTGCTGGATAAACTCTTCCTGATGATAATTATGTTAAGCTCCAATCTAGAAGTATAGCATTATTCGGAATCATTTCAAAAATTTTAATTTTTATTGTATTTATTATTTAAAGATTTTTTTCATTTTACATACCAACCACAGTTCTTCTACTATTATTATTATTTTGCTGGTAGTATTTGCTTTTTCCTAGGTCTCTGTGCTATTAAGTCTCTGGTTCCTAGCAAGTAACAAAAAAGTAAAATAATTTTAAAATTATTTTCTGAAAGTTAACATACTAAATTAAATTTTAGGTTTAGCTCATTGCCAAAAACAAGCCTAAACAAAAACCAAAAAAACCAAAAAACAAAAACAAAAAAACCCTTAAAACTAATATTTATTTAACAATAAATATTTCAAAATAAAATGATTAAATATTTAAAAAATTAAAGGTCTAATGAATTTTAAAATCTGGGTGTATTCCTAATAATGACATATATACATGTATATGATGTCATATACATCTATATTTTTTGTTTACATATTTTATTTGTATATTTATAGCACATATGGATTAATATATTAAAATATATACTGTTAAATTTACTTTTACAACTGCCCTTGAAATGTACTTTGATGTGTGTGTATATATATATATATATATATATACTTATATACACACATACATATATGAATAGATAATATATGGTAATGATAAAGTAAATTAACATCCAATTAACATTTATGTTTATTAATAATGTTTCTTCTCAAAGTCATTATGTAACAAAATTTCCAATATAAAATAGGATCTACTGCAGATCATGCATGACCTGAGAAACACATAGTTCAAAAATAATATTGAAGTGGTTGGGGAAATGGCTCCATACTTAAGAGTCCTCTTTGGTAAGACCTGAGGTCAGTTCACAGCATGCCCATCCAGCAACTTCCAACTGACTGTAATTCTAGCTCCAGATCCTCTACCCTTGATGAGTTACCTGCAAATATATGTTATTTAAACATATAAATAAGCATATATACACATAAATAATAAATATTTAAAAATAATTAATTGTTCTGAAAAATCTCAAATTAGTGATATTTTATTTTATTTTTAAATACTCTAAGCTGTAGTATTTAGTTCTTGAACAATTTGCCATTTTAATATAAAACTAATATTTCATTCACTTAGTATATAGATAAATATTAACTAGCAAATTTCACATTAAATTTAGCAGTTTATTTTGTTAATATTTACATAGTCAGGGCCCTTCTTAATCTATGATTTCTTCTTCCTTGATCTGCAAGCTCTAATGCATATGTATGTACCTTAGTACACTCACATTGTGCATGGTTCTCAGCAGACAGCCTGCCTGAATCACCAGTGAATCCCTGAAGAATGCCATTTCTATCATTCCTTTGAGAATGAACAGAAAGTAAACTGTTTATCACAGAAACCTCTTATCTGCTTACTACCTACAGTGTAAGATTCATATCTCATATAAAATTCTGTGGAAAGTCTTTCCCCTAAAGTGAATCAAATGCATATTTTTTACACTAAGCTGATCTTCATACTTTTAATGTAGACTGTTTTTATTAGTCCAAATGTCTTTTTGTAAGAAATTGTATATGCCTTATGGTTTTCATTCTATTTTGTAGTTATTTTCATCATGTATAGTACGTCTTTTATCATAAGTTATATGTGTAAATATGAAAATTGAGCAGCAGAACAAATTATAAGATCATATTATAAACTATTAATAGTGGAAAGAAAATTACATGATGTCAGTTTATTATGAGTAGGAAAATATAGTAATGATGACTTTTAGGGATAAATTTAACTAGTTTATGGAAACATATAAAAAACAACTAAAGCCAAATTTCCCACGGGACTTGAATTTATCTGTGTTGCCATTACTGAAGGGGAGGAAGACTGTGTGACATTGCCCATGGCTGTTAAGAACAAAGCAGTGTGTAGAAGAGAGTGTGACTGGGAGGGGTGGGAGGGGAAAGGGAGTTTGAACAAGGGTATTCATGGATAAAAATATGACTTTATTCATAATCATAAAAAAAAGAACAAAGCACTGAGAGGTGAGCAGATTGCCGCTTGTCGGGAGAATTCCTCTCTGGATCGGGGTTACACCCAAGGGTCTGAGCTAGGACTCTTGCCAGCAGACAGGCCCTAGGCTTTAGCTGTGAGGGGCCTCCTCCAGGGACCCCTACTTTGTAGAGAGAGAGAGAGTATTCAAATCAACAAAATCAGAAATAGGGGACATAACCACAGAGCCCCAGGAAATCCAGAAAATTATCAGGTCATATTTTGAAAATCTATACTCCACAAAAATGGAAAACTTAGAAGAAATGAACAGCTTTTTGGACAGGTACCATTTTATGCACCACCATACCCAGGTCTTCATTAGCATCTTTGGAGAAGTGGCCTTTGTATTGTCTATGTTAATGTTATGTAGTGATCTTACCTTTATTAGTTGGTGGTTTATCTTAAATCATCTAAATGGTAGTTTTTACATGAATTATTATTAAATTTCAGTACTGTGTTTTAAGCAGAAAATAATATAAAACTATAATTTTTCAGTCTTATCATTAGTTCCCACATTGGCATATAGCTCCTCAGTACTGTTTCTTTTAAGGTGGTACCTAAATACATTTTTATTTTTACAGGGTCCTCCTGGAGCTCCAGGTTCTGAAGGAAGGCAAGGTGAAAAAGGTGCTAAGGTAAGATGTGTAAAAGAGATATGTTAGGTCATTCATGCATTGAAGACATCTATGTCAACACGTTAAATAACAATGTGCTTTATCATTGTTAATATGTCCACGTGTTTCATTTTCAAACAGGGAGAAGCTGGTGCTGAAGGACCTCCTGGGAAAACTGGCCCTGTAGGACCTCAGGGTCCTTCTGGAAAGCCTGGTCCAGAAGGTCTTCGAGGCATCCCTGGTCCTGTGGTAAGCATCTGTACTAAAAGAGACTGCTATGGAAATTACTTTAATGTTAATATTTATGAATTAAAATGCTTTTAAGTTAAGTTGCTTCATAACTTAACATTATGCTTTATGAAAATCCAGTATTTCTATAGATGTTATTAAATGGTGGTTTAAATATTGATATAATTTAAAACATGTAAAATATTTCAATTAGTTTTTTGTTTGTGGTAATGTTTTAATTTAGTAAAGCAGAAGAAAGCTAAGTTCTAACATCACAGTAATGAAAGTTTAATACATATATTTTCGCATATGTCTGTAGATATGTAGGTGTTTATATAAGTATGTAATATGTACATGTATTCATGAGTAAAGGTATAAAGAATTAAAAAAAATTATAGTACTTGTGTGTTCTTCAGGTGGTACAATTTACAGATACCATTTGTTTTCTTTCCATATGTTTAACTTTTTAAAGTAATAGATATTATCTTGGTTAGCAAACAAAGTTTCATTTTCTTTGATGTAGGGAGAGCAAGGACTTCCTGGTGCTGCTGGACAAAATGGGCCACCTGGTCCTTTGGTGAGTGACGTTTTTCATAATTCATAAAGAATTCCCCAAATAAAATTGTTTGTAATCTAAAAATGGTGAGTGCTCTCTTATAAAGAGGTTTGTGCTTTTCAAGAAATAATAGTCCATTTTCAATTAGAAAAATAAAAGCATGTAAAGTATGCTACTTGACCAAGAGAATATGACTTCCTCATGCCCACTAGAAGAAAAACATCATTTGTACTCAGAAGAAAATACTTTTAATGGTACAGAAAGTTATTTTCTCTGTTCAACCAGTTCCCCAAAGTGCATGTGATTGAACTTCGTGGATCTTTGCTTACAGAGAAATGTCAGCAAGCACAAGTGATAGCTGCCAAATAGATGGTTTTCTTTCTGAGATAAATAGGTTCAGAAACAGTACATTTGCAGGCTGTAAAAAAGCATGTGATTTTTTTTAATAACAAAGTTGGAAAATGAATTCTATATGCAAGCACCACACTTGATAAATGCAATGAATCATGGGCTCAACCACTGTCTTAGGGTCCAAACATATTCTTTGTACAATATGTGAATGATATGAGAATGAAAACATGAGCTTTAAAATCATTGTTTACTAGGTCACTTTCATGTATAAATTGAGTAAATTAAGGCTTCTAAATGCTGATTTTTACATAACTATATCTGAAGTATTAATCAGAAAAATAAACAATCATAGCAACAAGGGAGTGTGGTGCAGTTTATTTTAAATAACCAAATCATTTCTTAAGGAAATTTGAACTTTATTTGCATTCTTCCTACACTAAACAAAGCTTTTCCTTAGGATATGTACATATTTAGCAAGCATCAAAACTGGAACTGTATTTTAATTATTCGTCTATTCATCTTATGGAAGCCTCAAGAAAGATCATAGCGATGGTAAAATTCATAAGTCTTAAAATCTTTTGAAACTTGCACTGGAGAAGTTAGATTGCTTATTCAGTAGCTGGATAAATGTTGTCAAATCCTTAATTGTCTCGATGCAGGAGATTACAAGTTATTTACTCTATACATAATCTCATTATCATAGAAATTGAGCCCTGGGTAAAGCTGGGTCAGTTCCAGGGCTGCCTGGCTTTTAGGAAATATTATCCTTTGAGGTGGTAATGTCCTAACTGTAGATTCAGAGTCTGGTAGTAAAATGCTTTCCTTAAATATCACCCTAAAATTTACCTGGGTCCTTTTTTTTTCTTGTAATGTTGGATTTCCAATAAGCATTTTGACCTTTTAGCAGATGAAATAGAAGCCCCTTGCTGGAGATTTCCTTTAGCTAATGTTAAAAATAAAACCATCAGGAACACCAGCTGATTAAAGTTGCAAAATTTATATTTCTAATGCTTAAGCAAATGTGAATTTAGAGTATAAGAAGAATGAATAATTTAAATACTTTATTGAAAGTTGTAATGGTAAGCATTAGTAGGACCCAACTCACATGTGCCCATTTCTTGGTTTCTGGTTTCCTAATGGAATATTAAGATGTTTTTTATAACTTCAATATATCTAATATCTAGAAAATCTTACTTAGTCCTCAGGAAAAGAGGGTAGGTAGAATAGGCATCTGACATATGCTATATATAATGAGCTTTTCTAGTAAGCTAAGAAAGATTTATTTTAGAAGTATCATTTTTAGGCTTATTTATTTATTATTTATACAGTGTTGTGCCTACATGTATGCATGCAGATCTCATTACAGATGGTTAAGAGCCACCATATGGTTGCGGAGAATTGAATTCATGACCTCTAGAAGACTAGCCAGTGTTCTTAACTGCTGAGCCATCTCTCCAACCTCTAGAAGTTACATGTTTTAATAAGAATGAGAAGTATTATTACAGATACAAGTTAAATACTTTTAAGGCAAACTTTTAAGGCAAACACATTGTTTAAAGAAATTAGCACTTCTATGTGACTGTAGATGACATTCGGATACTCTTTTCTTCTCCAACTTCTATATTTTCAAAGAGAGAATAGTAAGCATATCTGATCCTGTGCCATAAAATGATATTAAGTTTAATTAAAGTTAATTAAGATGATATTTTTCTCCTAATAGGTTCTTATGTTTATTAAATGAGCCCTCGGTAAAGCACTTACACAATTAATAGTTAGCAATACCACCGAATAAAGAATTATCAAATGAAGAAAATAGTTATAAATATTTCTAAATCAACAGTGTTGTATTTTTACTGAGTGTGACTAAATGTACCTAAATTCACATGTATGTATCACCAGCACTCTTTTTTATTTTTTTTATTTATTAACATCTATTACTATATAAAAGACACATTTGTATTGGAATTTCTTAAAAAAAAGATTCAGCACTGAGGATATCTTAAGGGGAGAAACTTGATAAACACAGTTTCAAATTTAACAATAATTGTACTTAGTTTGTTCTTATGTAGGCATTTTAAATGATGAAAGTAACTGTTTTCTGTGTCTCTTTTCTCTAAAATACATGGAACATAAAAAATAAAATATAAAGCATCTTAAGCCAGGTTAGGCTCAGCTACAGATGAGGAAAGCACATTAGGTTATAGTTAATGCCCATGAATGCACTATAGCCACCACAAATTCCTGCTAAAAAAATCTTTCTACAAACCAGAAGTGTTAGTTTGTTTTGTGTGTGCATGTTTCAAATCACTTTATTCACCCATATCTTTCAATGAAAGAAGAATGTTTTTTGCTTAAAGTGCACTAATGAGCGAGTACATCCCCTGCTTATCCTTCTGGGTTTGTGAAACCTCACTCAGTAAGATATTCTCCAAATCTCCAGCACTCTGAATTAGAAGTTGTTGACAAGGCAAGTGAGATTATTCTTAGCACAGCTAGAATGTAACTTGGTGAATCCTGGGAAAGAGACAAGCAGAAGACTTCTTTTCCAGGTCACCTGTGTGTTTACATCCAGTTACTAAGGAAGTAGAGAGGCTTATATGAGGGTAAATGTAGGAGGTGAGACTAAAATATTTGAAAGTTCATACAGGTTTATGTTTGACTTAAAATTTAATCCACTTGAAATTTATGTGAATAATTCTTATTCCTACTATGTATTCCTCCTAGTTACAAATACATTTGCACTTACATTCAAGACTATGCAGAGAGCTCTCTGCAACTACCACCCTATAAGAACTTTCATTCTGCTTCTTAAAGTTGTCTATAACTTCCTATACAGAAACGTTTGACCACAGATCATTTTTTCTTTTGAGGAAACTAAACAAAAATCTTAATGACAATACTTGATATATAATAATCAGTATGTCTATCTGTGATTTATTTGTGCCATAAACATGATCAAACTACTTATAACAACACAGTATACAAGAGAAGTGATGCGTTGAACAAGATGAGATATAAAAGAAACCTACACAAGGAATTTTTGGCAATTGAGGGAAACTGGGAATGAGAGAGTTGGTCTTCTCCCAGGAAGAGCACAAATTACTCCTGAAAAAATACATACAAGTAATATTATATGGACTTGACATGTTATATTTAAATATATATACTGGTACACTAGTTATTATGGAATAATAACTAGTGAAAAAGAGGCCATTAATTTGAAGGAGAATAAGGAAAGTAGATTAGAGGATTGGGAAGAAGAAAGGGAAGGGTGCTTTAATTATATTTACAGTCTGAAAAATAAAAATTAAAAGGAATTAAAAATAGATCATCTTTTGTTCATTTTTTTTAAAGAAGTTTTTTTCTTTTTACATACTCTCCACTGTTTTCCCTCCTTCCCCGCCTCCTTCTCCCCCCACCTCCCTCCTAATCCACCTCTCATCTTTTCCTCAAAGCCACCCTTGAGTAGTCAACACAGGCTAGCATAGCAAGTTGAGGTGGGACCAATCCCCTCTTTCCTGTATCATGGCTGAGTATGGTATCCCACCATAAGGAATGGACTGTAAAATGTCAGTTTACGTAAGCAGGTGCAGACACCCACAGCCAAGCACTTGGTTGCATCTCTAGAGTTCCATTAAAGAGAGGGAGGAGGAACTGAAGAGCAAAGTAGAGTCAAGAGCATAATGGAGAACACCACAGAGACAGCATCAATTTTAAAATATACAAAACTAAATAAAAGTGAGATGGGTTGCTGAATTATAGTTTAATTTTTTTGATGCTTCACATAAACTCTGTAACAGGGTTGTACTATATGATATTCTATAGTGATTAATTGTGTTTAAATGGTAAGATACTTGCTTTTTGTCAATTTTAGCATTACTTCTTGCTATTATCCTCTGGGTCGAGTTTGAGAAGCACAGTTTTCTTAAAACCAAATGCTCTACAGATGTAAGTTGTAGTTCAAGGCAGATATTTCACAGGGCATAACAGTTCAAGGAAGACAGTTCCTTTGTGTATTTTAGGCATTTATAAATGCATGGTTGCTGTTTTCCTTTTTTCTTTATTGCTTATGAATTATGTATTTCTCTAAGGACTCTCCATTTACAATATCCTGAAGAGGAAATACTGAGCATGAACTCTTGGAATCATATTTTTATATGCAGAGTTAATGTTTTTAATCTCTTTCACACACAAAAAGAAATCTATAACTGCCTTTACTCTCATGATATTACTAGTTTTTGTTTCTAGTCACAGAAAACATAAGACTAATTTGGATTAACTGTGTCATATCCAGCATGGTTTGTAATTTTCTAGGATCTTATTAGCTTAGAAAAATGTCTTTTATTTCCAAACTCCTTCATGAAAAGTATTTATAGAAAAAAGCTAAAACATAGATTTCACACTCAATGTCTAGAACATGCCTTCGTAATCATGCATAATTAGAATTTCTTGCAATTTTCCTTACAGTTATAATGGGGTAAGAAAGTTGTGTTGGCAATATCCTTGGGTATTTATTCTGGCAGATTTTAAGCTAGAGTATATTTTTATTATGTTAACATTAACATATTGTTATTTTAAATATTGTGAATAAAGTTAGGGGTGTAATGTATTTGACTTGAACATGTTTGATTGTAACAATGACTGAGCTGTGCATGCCTGGTAGGCGTGCATGTCAGATTTCCCTTTGATAAAGGAATTTCTATGAACTGTGAGAGAATTAGTAAGGTATAGGTGATATGAAGCAGGAAACAGAATCCAGAACATGGCTGTAGTGAGGAAGGGGGAGGGAGATCAATGACAAAGGAGGAGAGGAAGCAAGTAATACCAAAGGAAGCTCAAGGAATCAAATAAATGCTTCAGTCCCTCCCATGACATCTGTTTTCTCAACAGTTTCACTTTCAACAGCTCAGAAAATATACAGATTTTTGACCAACTCAAACTGTTCACTGCAATTTTTGTTTTAAGTTTGAGGACATTCCTATGATTAAGCTGTTAGTTGCTAACATGATGCCACACTTTTTTTTGGAATAGTTACTTAAATAGATAAATGGCATCATTTTGTAGTATGAAATGTTAACTTTTTGAATGAGATAAATTAGTATAGATGAAATACATTTTTATATTTCAATTTATGTCTCGAAAATAAAATATTATTGAAAAAATATAATTGATTGCCTTTTAGGAACTAAAATTAAGATAAAGCTAGTAGTATCCACTGTTAAAACAGTTTCAAAAGTAGAAAATTGTTCTGGAAGAGTCTTCAATAAATAACTAGGAATCATCAATTTCTTAACTGATGAAAAAACCCTACAACTACATTTTATGTGTGTTCTCTGCTCTATAATGGAAGAAGAAAATAATGATGAGTCAAGTCTCTAGACTTTTAGTCAAGTCTATATTTTTTTGTCAGACTTGTAAGCTCATATCTACTTCCTTATTAATAAAAAGAATTGGATTATATTGATCATTTTTAAAACTCTTGCAGTTTTAAGGCTTAGAATGATCTCTAGCAAGCCTGAAGTATGCTAATTCTCATGACTTTGTCATCTAGACACCTAATTGATGCGCTGGTCCTGTGACCGTCCAACCCATAGCATCCACTTGATCTTTCTAGAGTCCTTACTTTACAAGCATTTAAAACACAATAAACTTCTAAGGCAACGAAAAATAGTCAAGTATCATAGATCCTAAAATATAGCTGCAGTCAAAGTACTCTGTATTTCAATTTGCTAAAACCATTGCTGGCTCACAAGTAAGAATTTTCAATTAATATTTGAGAAGTTTAAACATTTCTTTTGATTCCTTAATTCTGTTCAGTACATTCTTATAATGGATGTTGTTTTCACTCATTCTTGTCTGCTGTACAGAAACCTTTTCTGTCTTTAGATTTTTTGAATCTAATTTAGTGTTATTCCTTTGAGAATCGCCTTGAATGGTTTGCTAAATTGCCTTCCATTTTCTAACACATATTGCATTAACTTACTGAGTAACACCATCGTTTCCTTGCTTATTGTCACCACTCTGAAAAGTTCAATGTGATACTATAAAAGAATGTTGGGCTTTCAGGTCCCTTGATTTGAATTGCATGTCAGCTCTTATAGCTTAAGTGACTCTTTCTAACAAGTTAACCAGATGCAAAAGCTACTACATTATTATTGCTGTGAGGAGTGAAGATGTACGTTTAAATTATATTGGGATAATTGACTATCTCAATGTATCTTTCTCTCTAGATACCAGAGTTAAATCTGTTTATATTCAAGAGAATATAAACAGAACTGTAAATAAGAATTCAGAGACTTAATCATAGCCGCTTATGGTTTCAAGTTAATATCCTAGAAATAATCTTTTAATTTTCTACAGTATTGGTTACTATTGCAAGTCATCCCAACATCCCAATATCATTGTTACTTAAGCACAAAAATATTTTTCTCTGTTTTCAAATGTCATTTTATTATTAAAATCCTGAGAATTAGTTTTTTAATTTTACCAGAAATATTATAACTTTTGAAATTAAAGTTTTCTATATAAATATTTATGAACTGCATGTATAATTTTTAAATTCATCCTGCTTCAATTATAACTGATAATTCTCTGATTAGATCCATATAAGTTGAATCTTATTTCAAATTTCATGTACATTTATTTAATCAAAATTATTAGTATTATGGTTATTCATTAACTCTATGGTATTATAAGACTATGATTTTTTTCTACAATCCTGATAAATGCAATAACACTGATTAGTTATTAACCTTGAGTGAACGCTGTATCCCCTCCCATAAGAATTTTTAGTCCTTAGCTTATTTTGCACAATGAGAAATAATACTTATTTTGGCTCTAAGATTCAGGGCAGATAAGACATGTGACTGAGGTCAGCTACTGTCCCTAATGCAGGATCCAGAGACAGTGTGCTCATATGAGGAATACTGACCAGGAAGCACAGGGCAGGACCTATTCTGGCAGCCTACAGCCCTTCTGCTCATCCCTACAGTGTTATGTTAGCCACTAGGCCTGAAGCTCAGAGTCTATAGCCTTCCAGAAGACCACCAAATGGAAGCAGAATCAAACGCAGGGTCCTGTGGGAGACATTTCACATTCAAACCATAATACTCATTCTCAATACATGCATTTATTTTCTTTTTATTCAGGGACCACCTGGATTGCCTGGTCTCAAAGGTGACCCTGGCTCCAAAGGCGAAAAGGTAATAGTAAAAGATTGTGTTATTTGGATTTTATAACAGTAATAACAGACACAATAAATTTGTCAAAGTCCCTTAAAAGGCATTTTCAGACTCTAGCACTGCTATCCTAATTATAGGAAAGATAGCAATTCTTAGATTCTCAAATGTATTTAGAGAAAAAAAAAGAATGCAAATAGTGTGAAAAACATGCTTCAGCATGAGTGCTAATTTTTTCTAAGATCTCTTTTGACACTGTATGGCAATAGCATATGACTATGCTAAATGACACTAACCTCCCAAAAATTGCTAGATAGCAGTGACTATTTTTTGATTTTTAAACCAAAAGAAATTTAAAAGCTTTAAGCCAGAAATGTTTTTAAGTAATAATACGTTCTCCCAGAATTTATATTGTGTTTTACCACATAAGGAAAAATGAGCCATTTGTATAATGGAATTAGCAACATTTGGATGGTTTTTATATCTACAGCATTCTTCTAAACACAAAACAACCCCAGAAAAAATATGAATCATCTCCTTTTAAATGCTACTAAAATAATAAGTTCTTTGGTTTTTATGTTACCAATATGCCATTTGGACATTGTATTTTAAGTTTAAGTCAAATGAAGTGATGATTATTGCTTTTAGAAAACTCTTGTATTAGTAATACTCCTGCTCTTCAAAGTGGTAAATGGTCCACTATATTAGATGGAAGTTCTAAATTTTAAATATTATAAAGACATGTTCTCAAATTTTCTTCTTTTCTTTGATATTATGTTTTATGAATTTAATAATCAAATATTCTATGACTAGAATATAATTATGGCTATAACTCATTGATTATATTACTGAAGTTTGCTGCTTTTGTCTTCTATAGGGACACCCTGGTTTAATTGGACTGATTGGCCCTCCAGGAGAACAAGGGGAAAAGGGTGACAGAGGGCTTCCTGGGACTCCAGGGTCTCCTGGTGCCAAAGGGGATGGGGTCAGTACACTGCAAATGTCTCTTTCACTTCCTTATATCAGCACAACATACTTTCACAATCACGTCTTTTCATTATAATCATTGAAGTGTTTCATGGCATCCTTATTCAATTCTGCTTTTACCCATGCTGTTTCTGTAAAAAAAAAAAATAATAATAATTAATAATTTAAAACTATAATTTGCATTAAAACAATAAAAGATACAATGCTGTGGGTCTGTACAAAATATTCTTAAATCCATATCCCATAAACACCTTATTTGGGGAACTGCAGGGATGGCAAAATGTATGTCCATATGATCTTCATGATAGAAACACAATCTAAAAGCCCTATATGGCAATGAGAGGCAAAAACTTTCAACTGGGAAAAAATAAAACGTCTCTCTTATGTGGTGACATGTTGTATATCTAATAAAGTTAGTCTGAAAATCAGAGGACCGAACCAAGCCACAGATTTAGCCATGAAGATCAGGGAATGATGGCACAGGCCTTTCATCCCAGCACTAGGGAGGCAGAGATCTAAGGCCAAACAGAACCAGGTGGTGGTGCCTCACACTTTTAATCCCACCAGCCCTTATGATCCCATGTCTATGCTTTCAGTGCTTAGAAAACACACAGGCCTTTAATCCTAGCACTAAAAATGTTAAACCAAGAAGTGTGATAGCTGGGCTGGGAAAGAAAGAGAAGGCCAGAGGAATCATGAGTTCTCCTCTCCAGCACTCCCTTCCCTTTTGGTTGAAGACTGAGTTGCATTTAGTCTGAGGATTTGTGAGGAGTGGCTAGGTCAGAAGTGGCTGTGTGTTCTTCTATCTCTCTGATCTTCAAGCTTTTTCCCAATATGGGCTCCACGTTTTTATTATAAGATCAAATAGAATGCATCCAATACTCTTATTCATAATGAAACATCTTAGATATTTTTTAATTTTCAGAGCTTTAAACAGATGTAGAAAGCATGAAAATGAAATGAGCCAAGAACCTAATTAAATTTGACTCTGTTTTTCCTCCCAGGGCATCCCAGGTCCTGCTGGTCCCATAGGCCCTCCTGGTCCTCCAGGATTACCGGTAAGTTCAAGAGAAAAGAAATATGAAGTACAATGATGAGGATGTCAATCTGTAGTACACACTTTGACCTGCATATTTGTCTTTGTATATTCTAGGGTCCTGCTGGCCCGAAGGGTAACAAAGGATCTTCTGTAAGTGCCTTTTAAATTTTCATATAATGCTTCAATAAGCCTATTGAATTTTCTTCTCACATCATAGATCTTCCTATTTTCTTTCTAACAGGGACCTACTGGCCAGAAGGGTGACAGTGGCATGCCAGGACCTCCTGGGCCTCCAGTAAGTGTATATTATCAAGAAAAATAATTTATTAATAGGTGTATGGGTACAGGCAATTGTTTCTCTGGACTTAAATGACAAAGGGAAAAACAAATTCTGTTCAAAATATTGATTTTGTGGGAAAATGAAACTAAGCCCCTTAGGTAATCAATAACTATGTCAAGATTTATCTTTTAATTGATATCACTCCTAAATATAAAGATTTGTTAATTGTATACTATAATAAACATCAATAATTTTATGATAACCATGTACACTTCGGTCACATATAATGAAAGTAACAGAATACATGCCCACAGAAATGTATTTATAACTGAATCCAGAATTAAAGATGAAAACTCAGGGCCCAGAGTGTTTTGTTTTTCTACTGCATACAGCAAAAGCAATGCATGAACCAGTAATAACTAAGTAAGTGCCGTTTACTAGCAGTGACCTTTTCCAAACTGTTAGTATTAAAGTGTAGTCCTATAAAAAATCATATTCTATTTTTCTCGGATTTTGTTTGTTTGCTCTTAGTTCAGTGTCTCCATCTGTATGTGTATTGCTTTAGTCTGACCACAGGACCAAACACCAGCGAAGTGCCACTGTGGATGCGTGGAATCCTAAAACAAAGTGTCACAGGCTTGGTTTCCTTTGAGAGCTGTGGGGGAACTTTTAAGCTTATCTATAATATTCCTTTCCTATTCTCTCAATGTTCCAGGATCTGTGTTTCTGTGAGCATGTTTTCTTTTCTTTTCTTTTTTTTTTTTTTCATACAAGCATCAGTCATAGGCACTGGGTTTCCTTAAGTGACTTCATCTTATTTAGTCATATCTTCAACAATACCAGTTATAAAAAGAATTTTATTCTAAATTATTGTGCTGAGAGGCAGAAATACCACATGTGTATATAAATTGGGCACAAATTAACCAGTGCTGATATGGATTAACATTTTGGTATGGTTTTACTCTCATGTATGGGTAAATTCATGTGATGGAATTTACTTCAAGGGTAATACAGAATAATGTAAGTCTATACATACTTGAATATGATAATGGAGTAGATTTTTTTTCTGATCCTTCAGAAGCTAAGTTATTACTAAATAAAATAGACAAAATTTAGAAAACCAAATCATTGTTAACAGTTTTTAAATCCTCAGAAATTCTAATACCTAGTTTTTAATATGCTAAATAAATCAAAACTGATTTAATAAATAGTAGAGTACATTGTATACCATGTCAACAAAATTCCCGACTATATTACTTTACAGATATTATACAAAAATGATCTGATTTGCATACTTACCTCATTATCTTTACAGTGTTCTTTTTAAAAACATTTTTACATATAAATATATGTCTAATAATCTTTTCATATATTACAAAATATTAGTTTAGCTACTGATGGCTATCCAAATAATTTCTAAAAGAAATAAAAGTAGTAAATTCAGAGAAAGTTTATTTTCTGAAATAATGCTGTTCATATCAATTTCCTTACAGGGTCCTCCTGGAGAAGTCATCCAGCCATTACCTATTTTGTCACCCAAAAAAACAAGAAGACATACTGAAAGCATTCAGGCTGATGCAGGTGATAACATTCTTGATTACGCAGATGGAATGGAGGAAATATTTGGTTCCCTCAACTCTCTAAAACAAGACATTGAACATATGAAGTTTCCCATGGGGACACAGACCAATCCAGCACGAACATGCAAAGACCTGCAACTTAGCCAACCTGACTTCCCAGATGGTATGTCATTAATGATTAAACAAATGCCCTGGCTACTCAGCCACTGAAGTACTTTGTCAGACCATTCATTTTTGTTAATATAATTAATGTATTCTCTAAGTGAAACTAAAGAAAATAACTTTTACAGTTAGTCTTGTAGGTCCAAAAACAACTTATTTACACTAGGCAGTCCAAGAAATTCTTTGAAAAGTCCTCTGCAATATCTTGTTTCATTAAATTTTTATGAGATTACTTTTGAATACTTACTAGCACAGATATATTTGTTCATGTAAATGGCTCACAGCATAATATGTACACAAACATGCATGTCACTACATTTATTTCTAACTTACTGACTTAATGACTAAGTTTATATTAAAATGATTGCATTAATATTAACTAATACAGACATGCTAATAAGGGTCAGAGCATTAATCTAAGTAATATTTATAAAATCAAGTATCTTAACAGTTGGATACTTGATCCATGAGATTAATAAAATATAATATTTAAAAATCATGATGACTTGTGGGCAAAAGTTTAGTTTTCAGAGCTGGAGGGCATTAAGAACACTGAATGCTCTTGCAAAGGCTATGGGCTCACATCTCAGCAATTACATAGTGGGTTACAACTGTCTTTAATTTTAATTTTCCAGGCTTCTTGGAATTTCTTCAGGCCTCCGTAGGCATCAGCATGCAATGCTGCACATACATACATTCAAACAAAATAATCAA
Organism: Sigmodon hispidus; assembly: GCA_004025045.1. Taxonomy (NCBI): domain Eukaryota; kingdom Metazoa; phylum Chordata; class Mammalia; order Rodentia; family Cricetidae; genus Sigmodon; species Sigmodon hispidus. The sequence goes on along the minus strand of PVIH01003321.1, from coordinate 38,565 downwards.
GGGCATAATATAAAACTAAATCTCTTTTAAAAATAATTTTCCATTGATGCACACTTAGGACAACTATAGACAGCTCACTTAATAGTAATAATTATTTACTGCGTCAACAATCTGAAATGCCTTGCATCTTTGCTTTCTGAGGAAAGAATATTTTGGGGTTTGATTAATTATTGGTTATTAATTAAGTTATTACACTGTCTAGTAAATTATTGAGTGACAGATATGCATCCATTTTTCAGTCTTTCTCTTTATTCTGATTTATGCCCAGCTCTCTCTTATTCCCAGAAAATCATTGTTTTGCATGATTGATTTTAAATTAATATTAAAATCATCCATATATATATGCATAGAATATGTATCAGTAGTAATTCCATCAAAGTCAAATGTAATTCACAAGTAGCACTATAAAAGAAAACCATAATAAAATCTTATTATCTTAAGCATAGTACATTAACATTAAAACACCATAATTGAATCCCCTGAATTAAGTCATCTTGGGACCTTGGGACCTCCTGCCCTTGCTGGGGAGGAAATGAGGAGATGTGGAGAAGAGAATATGACTGGGACACGAGGGAGGGGAAAGGGAGTTTGAACAAGGGGATACATGGATAAAAAATGAGACTTCACGAAAAGAAAAAAAAAAAGTATAGAAGAAAAGGAAAAAAGAAAAGATAAGAAAGAAAGAAACTACTTCCTTGGTATTCTGGCATATACTGAAGACCAGCTGAAACATTCAGCTCATGTGCTGGATTCTTGGACTTTCTGTTGGTACACAGCCATTGTTAAAATAGTTGGACCACAGCCTGTAACTACTCTAATAAATTCTAGATATATTTATTACAAAAAAAATGAGTATCCATGGTTCTTGCATCAGTATTTATTTTAAAAGATACATTAAGTTCTGTGACTTATAAGGTAATTTTTACTTTTAACTTACATCATGTAAGCAAATATATGGTGTGATTTAGCTTCATATATGCTAGAAAAATATTCCCCCTACTCTATTTAAAATCACTGACAAACAGTAGGTTCATAGGACACTGAAATGAATATAAATGACTATGGCTATGTCATGCAAGTTATATACTTCATAACTCAGTAAATGATTTAATCATGCAAAACTAATCACTAGGTATAAAAATAAGAAGCTCTCTTGAGTTATGAACCATGTATGATATAGAAGCAGACCTAAAATGAAAAATACATTAAAGTCCAGAAATGGAGATCTCCCCATGGCCTATATTTTTCAATAATCTCTATAGAGTACCCCATTTTATTAATACATTTGAGCACTAATTAAATGAGATTGTATTTGTTATATATTTATGACATTATTGAGCACAGGTTGTACCTACTGGTATTCATAGTCAAATATAAAACTAATGGCCTGGAGATAATCTTCTAACTATATAGATATAAAAGCATAAGATATTATATTATGATATTTGTTAAGAAAATAATATGAATATATACAATAAAAGATGATTTTACTTGAATCAAAGTAATGCTAGTATTTTTTTATGTTTTTAGTATGAATAAAGTCATATTTTCATCCACATATCCCATTGTTCAAACTCTCTTCCCCTTTCCATCCCTCCCAGTCAGTCACTCTCTCTTCTCCCCATCACTTTATTTCCTCCCCAGCAAGGGCAGGAAGTTCCAAGGTCCCAGGGTGGCTTAGTTCAGCATCCACTCCAGGCAGATCCTCTTTCCTCACCCCAACATCAAGACTCTTGCTAGTAACTTTTAAGATTTTATTTTCTCTGAAACCATAAAGAGATCATCAGTCTTGCTAAAACTCAAAATTTTATTTCAGGGAAATTTTTGTAAACATTTGCAATATTATAATGAAGCAAGACCCTCATGTTTTTGTAAAAAAAAAAAAAATCAAACAAACAAAAAAACCCACTAAGACTAAGGATTGGTGAACAGCCTGCTAAGTGATTTCTAGCATACTAAAAGAACACAAAACAGTGTTAGTGGAAATTGTTTAAGGAACTGATAGACTATTGTAGAAACAATGATGCTAAAATTTATAGAGAAAAATGTCTTAACTGAGTGATGTATAAATTAAAGACAAATTGAACATAGTACCTATGGACTAAGGAAACATTTAATGTCCTAATGTTTTATTTTGTATATGCTTGGGTATCTTGCATATATATTTGTTCACTCCATTCATACCTGATGACACATAGGCCAGACGAGGGCAATGAACTTTCTAGGACTAAGGTTACAGAAGGTTGTTCACCTTCATATGGATGCAGAAAAATAAATCTAAATTATTTTTGTTTACATATATGGTATTCCTAGTAGAATCTCAGCTTGTTTCATATGTGGATGTATTGATGATGTGGTTGGAAAAATGAGAATATTTTTGTTATGAAGGTATTCAAGTTACCTTGAAAATATAGAAGCCATTGAAATTTAAAGAACTTCACTTAATATATAAAATATTAGATAATATAGAAGTAGGTGTTACTGTATTTTTGAATGCTCTAGTAGTAAATGAACAGTTTGATGTTTTTAAGTTTTATATGGGACTAGAAAGATGACTCAGTCGATAAATCTGCTGCATTAAGTACGAAGATGTGAGTTTTAGATTCCAGCTCTCCTATTAACACTGGTTATGCATGTACACATCTATAATAGTAATTTTGCAGAAGTGCTATCAAGAGGCTCCCAGGAGTTCCTTATCCAGCCAGTGTGGAAGAATGGATGAACTCCAGGTGGAGTGCGAGACACTGTGTCAAAACAAAAGATACAGAAATAGAAGAAAACATGCAACATTTATTCTTGTTCTCCACTCACATACATTACAAACACATACACTCACCCCATACATCAAAATACTTTACTTCATAATCAGTAAATTGCCTTAATTCAAAACAATATTTGAACTGAAGTAGCAACTAATTATGACAGGAAGAAAGGTAAGGAATTATCACATATCTAATTAATCTTCTAATAACCCAGATTAAAATGTGTTATTGTTTAGTTAAAGAATAATGCTATGTTACTCCCATTATTTGCCATCTGCTCACAAAGAATAGTCATTAACATAAACAAGTTTGTTCTACAATGTTCTAATACTAGCTTTAAGCGCAGAAAGCAGTTTGTCTTAAGACACTGTTCTGAAAGTAGTTGAGTTTACTATAAAAAGTTTTACTATTAAAACCCCAATGCAATGTAGATCAATTGCCTTCTTTTGTTACATGTGAAAATCTATTAGCTACAGCATTGAGATTACTACAATGTGATGGTAAATGTGATTTTGGGACTCAAGTACACCTGGTTCTAATTTTAATGAAGTTTTATTGTACATGGATAAACATAATGTTTATAGTTGAAAGGGCTACATTTAAACCCATGACAGGCATGCTAAGAATGAGAATAATTATTCCACAATGATTGTATAGGTACCTTATATGGATTTTAAGCAAAAGAGACATAAAATAACTTTACCCAACTATACAGTGATATATGGCAAAAATACCCCACAAAATTGTATATATAATGCATTTTATTTTGATACTGTTGACTTTATATATGAGATATTAATGTTTTGACTTCTAGGTGAATATTGGATTGATCCGAACCAAGGCTGTTCAGGAGATTCATTCAAAGTTTACTGTAATTTCACAGCTGGTGGTGAGACATGCATCTATCCAGACAAAAAATCGGAGGGCGTAAGTACCAATCTGTTTGGTGGAGGATGTTGACAGTTCCTGCCATGTTTTTCAATATTGAACTAAACAGGAAAATTATACTGTCGTATTTTCATTTATTTGCTTTTCTTACAGGGTAATTAGAATATTTCATTTGCATAAACATGAATAAGGCACCAAACTGGTGTGCAGGGTTTACAGACACTTCTTTCCTTTATTTTTTTACCCAGATGTATTCTTTAAGCACCTGCTTGCTCTCAAAAATTTTATGGCTTTTCATGACACAGCACAGCTGAATCTCAGATCTTAGAGTGTATAGTATTCTCTGCCCAATTATTACAAGATAGAACTTGCAGCTGCGTATTTTGTTCAAAGTGCAAAATTTTGTAAAATATTAGTCTCTTCTTTAATTGAACATAGGCTAACTTTACATATATTTTGAAAATTTATTCTCACCAAAGAAAGTTCTTGATTGGTACCTCATAGTCTTTGGACACTTGAGGTGTATTTCTATAGATACAGATATTAAGTATGAAGAAGTGTGTTCAAAGACATAATTATGCTGGGCAGTGGTAGCACATCCCTTAAGTCACAGCACTTGGAAGGTACAGGCAGGCAGATCTCTGTGAGTTTTATGCAAGCCTATTCTACAATGCGAGTTCCAGGTCAGCTAGAACTGTTACACAAAGAAACCCTGTCTCAAACAAAAACAAAAACAAAACAAAAAACCCCACATGACAACATGATTATATTTTTCTGATGTTTTATAAGTATGGCAGTATTTATCTTATTCAGTTAATAAATCTTATTTTTCTTAGTAAGCTGTGTGCACAGAGGGATATGAACTACTTCAGATAAGTCAGCTAACTATGTGTGGGAAGTCTTTTGAGAATAGTTAGGTCTATGACTTGATGTTGTTTGATGGGGCAGTTCTTTCCTTGGAGAAAACATAAAAGGTCTTACTTACACAAGACATAAGATACCTCTTAAATAATTTGTCCCCTAATAGCCTGTAACATTCTTTTTGAACTAGTCTCTCCCTTTACTATATTTCAAGGCAGAAAAATCTATCAGAAAGCATTGTGACTCAGTCTTCATTCCATGAAACTCACAGGATCTAGCTTAAAGTTTTCTCAGATCTCATTTTGTATAATATACGACCCATAAGATTTGGAATATTTTTTATCTTCCTGATCTTACCAAAAATTTTAGCAGTCTTTCTATCTTTTAATTTGCTTTTTTCTAATTATCTGTCATTCAGCTTAAAAGATAAATGAACCATTTAGGATGGTATGTAAAAATGAAGAAATCAACACTGAATGAAGTCACATGAAACCGTGCAACAGGCAGGACACACGGTCTTAATTCTCAGAATTAAAAATTAATCATTTATTTATTTCTTCTAAAAAAAATTTTGATGTATGCGTAAACAATGCTACTTATAATTTCTTTTCCCATTCTTTCATGACAGGTCAGAATTTCATCATGGCCAAAGGAGAAACCTGGGAGCTGGTACAGTGAATTTAAGAGGGGAAAACTGGTATGTTCTTTCCTCCACATGCAACAAAAGTTCAAACTCCTTGGGTGAAGCTCCAGTTATGTCTCCTCAGAACAGAAGTTTAATACCAAAGCACAAAGGATGTTACACAGTACTGTTTCTTGTTTGCCAGTCTTAGGTCTTAGACATCAACAGTCTTAAAGCCAAAAAATTTAAATCAAAATGACCAAAATTATTTCTACAAAAAAGAATGATCAAATAAAATATCCAGTTTAACATCATAAACTACTTTTTCTAAATGTGGCAAGATTCAAACCATAGCTCCTCTTTAATGTCTGACTCCACTTACTTTTTTCTGTCTGCTTGAAGCCCTGTTTTTGTCTTTTATTTCCATAATAAACATGGGATTTGTAATTTTCCCCCTCATTCATAGTTTCAGATATATAAGAGGCCAGTTGGCTATTCATTTGCTTGAAACCCATTTTTACTTAAATATTACTATACAATTATGAATTCAATTTAATAGTTTGTTAAAGATAATTTAGGGTTAAAGCCCTAATTAAAATTATATTCAAAGCTGTTAAAATTTCAATTTCTAATAAATTAAAAATTTCTCAAAATTTTTCACTAATCTTGGTAATTAATTATTTTATATTTAAATGGTATTACTTGCCACTAGTATTGATTTATACTTTCAGTCTCCTTACCTATATACACACCCATACTTATTAAGTAATAGCTTGTACTGAAGTCTTGTGGCTGACTTAAAATTTTGTAACCAATTGTCAAGTCATATGCTAAATATTCATAGTGTATTTCATCTATGTGTGGTAAAATATACATATTTAGAATTGTGTGTGTTTATTTTATTTTATTTTACTTTGTGTTAAGCACAACTCCAATACATTTTCATTCTCATAAGAATTGTCTTTCTAATTTGGTTGTGAGTAAGATTAAGTAACTGAATTTTTAAAAGGGAAACTAAAGATTTGCATGGTCTCAATATAATCTGAATGATTTTTAAATTTTGGACTCTGTACCAAGCCCAGGTGGTAACATTCATGACAGATGCTTAATTCTTTTATTATTATTATTATTATTATTATTATTATTATTTTACTTTTTACTCTGTTCAGGACCAGGGCACTGTGTGGAAGACCCTGTTTCTTTTTTCAAAGATTTATTTACTTATTATGTATACAGTCTACAGGAGAGGGTACTGGATGTCATCATAGATGGTTATGAGCCACTATGTGGCTGCTGGGAATTGAACTCAGGACCTCTGGAAGAACAGTCAGTGCTTAATTCTGAAATCATGTGCCTTTTCATTTTTTTCTTCCCAGCTTTCTTATTTAGACGTGGAAGGCAATTCCATCAATATGGTGCAAATGACATTTTTGAAACTCCTAACTGCCTCTGCCCGACAAAATTTCACCTATAATTGCCATCAGTCAACTGCATGGTATGATATGTCATCAGCAAGCTATGACAAAGCACTTCGTTTTCTGGGATCTAATGATGAGGAAATGTCCTATGAGAACAACCCACACATCAAAGCGTTGTATGATGGCTGCGCGGTGAGTTCAGTGTCTGACTTCCTTCATTCTCGAATGATTATCAGTGTGAAAAGCCTTCTTATGCTCTATAGTCACAGGTTTCTTTTAAAATAAATACTGATTATTATTAAGATTTAATGCTTATCGGTGACATATCAAGGCAAATTATATTAGAAAACACTAAGTAACCTACACATACATACAAACATACACAAATATATTGAAATATATATTTAATCATCTTATTTTAAAGATGTATTTGAAGGTAATATTAGATCATGTGTTATTGTGGCTGTTTCCCATATTTGAAAAATATTACCAACAGCCACTCAAATAAAAAAATAAAAACAACATAGTATTTCACCAAGTCCATGATTTTAAAATGACATTAGACTTGTCAGTTAGAGAACAGATGATTTTTCATGCCTGTTTTTTGGAAAGATCAACATGCTTGGTTTGTAACTCCTATTTTTTTCACCTCTAAAAAAAAAAAAAATCAACATGTGAGAGTTTTATATCCTAGCTTCAACGTGTTAATATCAGTTCCAAGCAACAAAGTTCATAATTTTAGCAGAGTATGTCTGGTCTAAGAGAAACAAAGAAGAGAAAGCAAGTGGATGATGCAAAGCTATAGAAAACTCCCCAGGGTATTACACTGTTATGTATATAAAATTAAAAGACAGTAGTAAAATTGTTTTGACTGTTGTCTTACTGATTTGTTACCACTGTAGTTGGTGGTGTGAACCTGGGAGAATGAAGCCTAAAAGTGATGCAAACTAATGTCTCATGCAATAGCCAACTTTACTTAAAGCATCAGACAATTTCTATTCTGGAGGTTAAGCAAGGTCAAATGAACAAGTTCACTTGAGTGAGTTCAATCTATAAAGAAACAAAGGACATGCTTGGCAAATTTTTTTGAATAACCAAAGTAAGCATCAATGTGTAATCTAAGGCAAACCCACTCCATTGTACTTTCCCTGGGAAAGGGCACAAATGCACATTCTAAGAACAAATTCATATTTGGGAGAAAGAGAGGTCATAAGAGTCTTGTTTTCTTGGAATTTTCTCCCAAGATTTCAGAATTATTTTTACATAGTTCCATTCATGGCACATGTTCTGATATGCTTTATTCTGTTTTCTTATAAAATAATTTAATTGTTTTTGGACCTGTATACCTAAAGTAGTAAATATTTATTATTTATGTAAGATTAAATATGCACATTTCATATTGAATTATATGCCTTAACTTATATCCTTTGTAACCCAGAATAATCAAGTCATTGAATTAATATAGCAAGTATAATTGTCAACAAAGTTTTAAACTTTGTGACGTTAATAGTAACAAATTCTTACATAGTTAACAATCATCTATCTCTTAGCTCAGCTTAGCTTAACAAAAAAATAACATGAATTTTAATAATATTAAATGATGTTATAACATAACTAATTTTCTGCTTAACTTTACAGTCCAGAAAAGGCTATGAAAAAACTGTGATTGAGATCAATACTCCAAAAATTGATCAGGTACCCATCATTGATGTAATGATCAATGATTTTGGTGATCAGAATCAGAAGTTTGGATTTGAAGTTGGTCCAGTTTGCTTTCTTGGCTAAGATTTGGATGAAGACTATGTGAAACCAGAAAAAAAAAAGAACCTTGGTACTTGGCACCAACATATTTCATGCCACGTGCAAGTTTTGAGTAAGGACAGTAGAGAACATGTGTTTAGGAGCCACCGACACCTGCTGGAGGCAGAGTCAGAGGAAACAAGTTCTGGTAGTCACAATGATATAAGATAGTGTGACTGAGATGGCAACAGAGCTGATTCTTGATCTCAAACATCATCTCACCTTCTCTTATTTGAATTTCTTTGGTGCTGTAGAAAAAAAAAAAGAGAAAAAATATATACTCATAAAAAAAATGGTGCTCATTCCCATTCAACAAAGATAAAGTAAAAGGATGTTTAATAAATTGTAACTATTTTATGTTCAGTTCTACACACTCATTCATGTGTCCATTTACAAAACTTGCAAGTGACTCTGAATCCCACCTAGCTCTAATTTTATCACAATTGTGGAACTGTGGTGACAATAAATATAGTGTTACAAAGACAAAAGTTGTAATTTCTGATGACTCCAATTCCCTTTGTTTGATTAATAATAAAAATGCCTTTGTATATGTTGACGTTGAAGAGTTCAGTTATTTGATGGCACTAACAAATTGCACAGTGGGCCAAACCCAGACTTTCAGAAGCACATGCCAATCAACTCTTCTCTGCTAACAGTAACTTGTTGAATTTCATCCAAAAGTAGCATGCATTTTAATGCATAATTTGGTGCTATACCTCAAATATTTTCTTCACATAACCCAGATTTTACAGGATACTTGTATATATGGAAAACAAGAAAGTTTATATTTTTGGACAGGGACATATGTATGAAAAACTGTTTTAACATCCACACAGTGAATAACTTTATGTATAATTATTTCTCTACTTAATCTTCTCTGATTGTCTTCAGTGTGCTTCAATAATGCCTACTAATATTAAATATGGAAATTAAATGTTTATGAATTTGTGCAATGTTAGATTTTGAAACAATGAACTTTTTGAGTATGATCTTCATGGCATAGTAATAACAGTTCCAAATAATATTTTATTTTCCCAACAAATGCAATTCTTATTCTTTTAAGATAATTATATTCAACACTTGACCAACCTAGTAGATAAATACATATAGGTGGGTTGCTTTAAAAGTCATATTTATTTGAAACAGTCACCCCCACTTTTTCACTAAGATATTTTCTTTCACATAGCTTGAATTAGCAGTAAAATTTTAAAATCACCAACTGAACTTTGTATCTATTTTAAGTAATATATGTAAGACTTGAAAATAAAATGTTTTATTATATAAAGTGTTAAATTAATTGATACCAGATTCCACTGGAACATTTATTAACTGATAATTTATCAAAAAGAACATAATCTGTAATATTGACATTTAAAAGTGAACATTTGTAATTCAGAATTCTTTTATTTCTGAAAACAAGTTTGTAAATGTCCTTTGGAGGAGGGAGATATGAATTTTATCAATAAATCAAGTCTTGTCTACCTGGATTGGTCATTTTCTTTCTTAAACAGGTTGCAAATCACTATCTTCTATGGAAAGTCTTTTGATTGTCATACTTGACCATCCAGATAAGAATTCTCTAACACTTACATGTTAGTTCTCAAAGTATATAATGTAGTAAGCAATGCATAGCAATACTCTACTTCCAAGAAATGATGTTTTATTTAGTACTACAAAAATACTCTTACAAGTAAATATTTTATAAATTCTCAAGTGTGTTCATTATTTCAGAACTGAAAATATTTTCCAAGCATTTTATTTAAAAACATTAAAATCAAGTAAAATAATAAGTTTATCAAGAAAAGTTTCATACATCAGATAATTTCTGTTAGTCAGTGTATATAAATGAGAGATTATGTTCCATATCAACTCATGTCAGACAGAGTAATTCTCTTTTTTAATAAAATAAATTTGATACTCAAGAGAATGACTGCATAGGTATTTTCTCATAACATCAGGATATTTTCTCTTCCCTATGATTGACTTTATATGGAAAATAAACAACATTCTGATATACAAGGCACATTTATAAGATGATATTTGAATAAATATGTTACTGGAATAAAAAATACTGATGACCGTTTAGATCTTGCAGGAAGGTCACACTCTAGCACACAAGAATTTTGCCATAATTCTCTTTTTAAAGTTAAATTATAAGACCAAAATAAAGAAATAGAAAATTATTTTGAATACATCAAGATATTTCTTCAAAAGTTGTTTTAATGGTACCCATCACAAAATATCAGCAAATTTTGAGAAATGATTACACACAAACACACACACACAGACACACATATACACACCACAGCCTCTTTAAAAATTTCCTAAATGTAAAAACATTATATAAATTTATTGAAGACTACATCTCTCCAATATGTACACTTAAAAAAAGTGTTCCATTTCTTATCTTGTATTGGTGTTAGGATCTAGTAGGATTGTTTTAAAAATTGAAAACATTTTATTAAATATTGTTCATATGTTCATGTAAGATTTGCCAGAATTTTTCACCCAAAGTTTCTGCTTTTGTACATTTTAAATATTTTTTTCTCTATAGTGCAGGAATGAGGAACCACAAACCTTCAATAGCAAATCTTTGTCACTCTACCTGCTAGTTATCCTGACATGGATGGTGATAAGATTATGTAGAAAGCTGTTACTATACTATTGCAGAATACCTTATAATTATATACCCCTTTGTGAAATTATTATACAAATGTCAAATTAGTAACTCCTAATTGAGCATGTTCTCTGTGACTACTTCTGTACCAAATGCAAGGATGGCAAAAAGACATAAGGATATAAAGGTAGTTTTCTAAACTGATCACAAGGGAAAAAAGTCTTATGCAATTTTTCTTTTCAGAAACCCTGTATGCTTTTAAACAAAACAATTTAGGGAAATTATCCTGAAGCTTATGTTCTTTTTAATTTCATTTACAGTCTTATGCGTGCAAGATAATTGCACCTATCAACTAAGCATCTAGCCCATGTCATCTAAACAGCAAAAGCTGTTGATGTAGATTTGCCATGATTACTCTTATCAGCACAGTATCAGCTCCTGATATTAGCCTAGAAACACACATGATGTGCACTGTAATTCTACAAATATTTAGTTGTTCAGAAGTAAATTCTTATACCAACCTGTTATTACAGAGTCCCAAACTAGCAGAGTCCCAACTGTCAGGTTTAAAACAACTTACAACAATAGCAAACCATGTCACAAGCTCTGTTAATATGCAGCAAGTCCAAACTCATCAGAAAAAGCTCCTCACATCTTTCTTCCTGTACCAGAGTGTTTTCTTTTCCAGAAGGGTGATTTTAATAGGCTCAGGGTCTCTCGATTTCTGTACTTAGTTTATCCTATCTTCGTCACTGGCTGTAAGATTAGCCATAGCCTGATGCACTTGCAACCCAGAAACCCATGATGATTGCAAAGTAATTTACTGAGAAGTAACTACAGAAAAAAAATTGTCCTGCATACAACATTACCAGTTCAGTAATTACTACCTATCAACCTCTGGAGACTCATCTATTATTGTCTCTCTAAATCTAGCAGCCAATAATTTCTAGTAAATTTCATCAAGACAAAACTGATTGTCAGAAAAGAGTTACAAAAACATGGTAAACATTTGTTTTTCAAAAGCTGGAAATGGGAATAATCTATGGAATGCTTTTTTTTTATTTTATCTAGAACTTATTTACTATCATCCTTTCAATGGCAGGTCTACCCGCGAGACTAATGACAAAAAGACAAAGTTACATAGCGCTATTTTTAATTTCCTTACTTAAATAAAAAGGTAGACAATGTTTCTTTCCAAAATAGAAAGATTTATATTTTATAAAATGATGAGTAAAACATATGTCCTTATATGTCTGACCACTTGCATTTTATCAAACAATGAGAAGAGACTAATTTCACTAGTATTGAAACCCCTGCTCTAAAAATATTTGCATGTTTTCCTACCAGAAGGGACTAGATTTAGCACGCGCGCGCGCGCACACACACACACACACACAAATGTATCTGAAATGAAAGAATTTCTTGATTAATGCTATGTACATTTAATTATAAATTTTGTAGAACAAAGATGAACAGTGGGAATTTTTTTGTAGAAATTACCAACCAGTCTTGTGCCTAAGTGTGTAACTGAATTCTTAATGACACAAAGCTTAGTTATCTAATTTATTTCAGAACAGTAACAAAAATATATTTTAAATTCTTAAATAAGAATGAATCTTACACCTTCATGTGTGTATATATTACCTGATTATACGCTTAGCTCAAAAGCATATCCAATGTAAATTTAAAAATAAATAAAATGGCAAATGGAATGAAGCTCAGCAATTAATGGAAAGTTATGCTCCTATAAAGTACTTGAGTTCATGTATCAGGACCCAACTCCAATACCCTGTTCTGGCCTTCTTGGGCACTTACACAGACAGATATATACAGCACACATAAATAAAAGTAAAATAAATGAAGCACAGTTTTGATGATAACCAAAGAATTGTTCTAAAAAGCATTGCTTATCTTTAGTTTAATAAAATTATAAAAACAAATTTTATCAATTATAATAATGAGATTCTTGACAAATTTCTAAGAAAAAAATTAAAATTCTAGGAAACATTATGTTTCATAGGTGATTTGTACATGCTGAAGATAAATGCTGCTTTGCATGCTAAATTGTGGTTTAGTGCCTCAATTATGACTTGTCCTTTAGAACAAGCCACAACAATATGTCATGTCATGTAAAAATAATTCTTTTTACATGAAATATTCATCTGTAATATACAAGAAAAGATGAATCATCAAATAAACATAAAAGGTTATGAATAGATCTTCAAGCAAATTCTAGGTATGTTTATTCAAGCATAGCATCTGGAAGCAAGTTCAGTGGCAGCCATAGTGTATCCTTGCCAGCTATTATGTAAGATTCTCAGAAAAATCCTCAGTGATGCAAATTTTCCAGAATCATACATATTGTTTCTCAGAAATATTATTTTTGAAGTCTCTGATTTGTCTTTATGAAGTACATCTGTTCAATAAAAGAAAAAAAAAATGACATGCTCAGATGTATGTATCTTTGGAGTCAGAAGACCCAGACAACTAAAGGAAAAAGAAATAAGACAGCATTTATACAGTATCTATTCCTCTGTAGTAACTCACTTCTACATAGGTTCTTTGCTTTATCAAATACTTTGTCAGATAGAAGCCATATTTAATAGTCTCAAGATGTCTGGAAAATGGAGAATACTGAATTATCTAATTAGTAATAAAGAGCTTTCCTTGACCCATAACCATCCTTTTTATATTTTTAACAAACATATAGTTCTTATTATTAACCTTTGTATATTTAAAACTTGACATAAGACTTTATATCCACTACATTTAAAAAATAATTATCATAAAGATGTTCTTCTATATTTTCATTGTTTTTTTATATATATACACAGCCATGTTCCTTCTGATTGCTTTCTGTGAACTTGTCTTATCTTGGAAAACAGCTAACAGATGACTGGATATATTTGGACAAGCTAGAAAAGTATTTATTTAAACCATACAAGAGATACCATCACATTCTCTTAACAGAGCCAAAGGTTAGGTAGGGATATATAAAAAAGCCAGAAAGAGCACCTGTTAGCCAAGGGTGACATGTCCCTGATTATTCTCACAAATTCATTCCACATAACATGCCTTTCAATTTTATTTAAATTTTTTCTGTAATCTGTAGCACACCCCATATCTTAAAAGTATTTTTTCTCATGCTTACACAAAATTTATTTTCACTATGTCCAGCTTAACTTTTTAAAACCTTTGCTACTATTAAAGACTCCAATATTTCCTGACCATTCAGATGTACATGATTATGCTCAATTTTGAGCTATGGTAAGGATATAACTTCTTCACAATTGCATTTCTTGGTTTCATAGCTGTTTCAATTAGCTGCATTGCATGTTAGTTTGTCTATGCATAATATTCATTATCAAAAATTATACAAGAAACATGTTATATGTTAAATTCCATTACCTGACTGTGCTTCAAGAGCTTTATAGAGGTAATCAAGTTTATTATAATAGGATCTGATCCATTATGAATAAATACTCAAAGAAAGAACTAGAGACAGATACATACCCAGGGGAGACAACAAAGCATAAACTTACCCATCGTCTAATTCTCAACAAAAGGCAAGATCTCTGAACTCCTACTCTCTAGAAGAATGACACAATCAACTTATGTTTTAACAGCCTCTTATTTTGTAGTTTGCTGTCTGTATAGTCCAGGAGACCAAATTAGAGGTCTTAAATAAATATCTGTTATTATTTATATTATTACACACATGAAAGATTCTTGAATATCCCCAGTGATACTGTATTTCTTCCAGGAGAAAGTGTAAAATATGAGTAGTTAAGAGCTTAAATTTACAGATCTCATATTTTCAATGCAGAAACCTTTGCTTATAGGTCTCATTCAAAAGTAAACTGTAGATCATTAGGCCAGACATATTCTTCTTCTGGTATAAAAATAAAAAAATATATGAAGGAGGGAAGATAAAAATTTGTCAATAAATAATGTAATTTCAGGGGACTGTGGGGTGTTTTGATTTTTACAACTATCACATAGTCTTTGGCAGCCAGACTCTAAATATAAATGGAAGGCATCAAATTAAAATTTTAATATTTATATAAAAGGGCAATGAGTTGAGCTAAGACATATATGGTATATTCCTTCTGAATAATAATAAAATAAATAAATAATAATAATAAAATATAGTGGCAGCTGAAGCAGATATAAATTCTTTTATATTTCTGCTAAAAGGGAACCTTTATTGAAAGTTTATATCCATACGATATTGTGTGAATTATTCACTTGCAATAAATCATATAAAGGATTAATATTTATTAAGGGTTATATAACACTCACTTATACAAATGGAACCTTAGTGCAATTCTTGGAGATGGAGTTGTTCAATGCTGGGCTGCTGGGCTGCCCTCCAAAAAGGCAGGCACAGAATAGAAAGGGACATCAGTGTTCCTTGGTATCAATTGATTCTGGCCATGCCCCATCAGGTTCCTGATTCTCAGGAGCTACTAAAGCTCCCCTAAATAATGCCTAAATCCCACTACATCTCCCCGTTTTGTCTAACTAAGAAAGTTCTGGACTAAATATAAGACCATATATAATAGAAATCACTATACTGTAATGTCTAGTGGAAGAAAAGTCACTAACATAAGCAAGGTCACACTACAACGAACAAACAACAAATAAAAGGTGTACTTTAAATGTCTAGAATATTGTTAATTGGCAATATACGGGCATTACTTTAAGGCTTTTTATCTTGAATAACTACATTTACACAATGGAGTGCTACTCAGCAGTAAGAAAAAAATGATATCCTAAAATTTCCAGGCAAATGGATGGATCTGGAAAATATCCTCCTGAATGAGGTATCACAAACCCAGAAAGATAAGCAGGAGATGTTCTCACTCATTAGTAGACTTTAAATAAAAAGCAAAGCATTCCCATGCTGCAAACCACAACCACTGAACAGCTTGTGATCTGAAACACCTTGGACCGGCACCTTGGATCCCACTCCCTCCAGAGGAACACCTGACCCAGTCTTGATGTTGGGGTGAGGAAAGTGGATCTGCCAGGAGTGGATGATGAACTAAGCCACCTTGGGACCTTGGGACCTCCTGCCCTTGCTGGGGAGGAAATAAAGTGATGGGAAGAAGAGAGAGTGACTGGGAGGGGCAGGAGGGAGAAGGGAGTCTGAAAAAGGGGATATATGAATAAAAAAAAATATGACTTTATTCATAATAAAAAAATCCAATACCTGAATGCTCCTTGCTAAGATATGAGATGGTAGTAACTGTAACTATCTAGTCTTTTTTTAAAAAAAAATATTTATTTATCATCATCCATTACTATATAAAAGATACATTGGTATTGAAATTTCTTTTAAAAATATAGCATTGAAAATATCTTAAAGGGAGAAACTTGATAAACACAGCTTCAAATTTAATAATACTTGTAGTTAGTTTGTTCCTATGTAGGCATGTTAAATAATGAAAATAACTGTTCTCTATATCTTTCTCTAAAATACATGGAACATAAAAAAATAAAATCTAACACACCTCAATCCAGGTCAGGCTCAGTTGCAGATGTAGAAAGCCCAGTAGGTCACAGCTAATGCCCATGGATGCACTACTGCTACCAAAATTTCCTGCTAAGCAATGCTCCTACAGTCAGCCCAGAAGGTTGTTTTGTTTTGTTTTGTTTTGTTTTGTTTTGTTTTGTTTTGTTTTGGGGTATATGTGTGTGTGTGTTTTAAATCATTTTATTCACCCATTCTCTTTCAATGAAATTAGAATGCTTTTAGTTAAAGTCAACTAATGAGTCAGTACATCCCCTGCTTATCCTTCTGTGTAGGTGAGACCTTGCTCAGGAGGATATTCTCAAAAATCCATCCATTTGCTTGAGAATTTTAGGATATCATTTTTCCTTACTGCTGAGTAGTACTCCACTGTGTAGATGTACCACAGTTTGTTAATCCATTCTTTAGCTGAGGGTCATCTGGGTTGTTTTCAGGTTCTTGCTATTACAAATAATGCTGCAATGAACATATTTGAGCTAATAGCTTTGGGGGTGTGAATGTGAGTCTTTAGAGTATTACCTTTCAGAATTTCAAGTTAATCTAGGCAATAACAAAGTCATTATTATTAATGAGCATTATACCACCAACTGCCATTATTACATTTATTATTCTTGGCCTATGAACTATAGAATTTCCTGGACATATTCAGTCTTATTTTGTTACCTACAAGATGACACATAATGGCTGACCAAACATATGCAGAACGTATATTTAACCCAAACCCATGGCCACTAAATGGCATCTGAAGAACAGAACCAGTCGAATAAATATGTATTTTAATGTGATTGTTTTGGAAGCCCAACAAGTGCTGGTTCACATAGCAGAGGCTGAGCACTGTAGTGAACCTGCTCAGTATACAAGGTTAGATGCATCTTCAGTCCAGTCAGATCTAAAGGCTGGGAGAATTCCTGGAGAGTCACTAGTCTTCAATCCATGATAGAATTATGAAGAAGTTAGGTTCTGTTATCAGCAAAGTACAAAGGAGGCAAAGTCAGCAACACAGTAAATGAGCACCAAAAAGCACAAAGGCAAGCATAGATAATAAGCCAAAGCTTTTCTATTGCTCCTCCTTATATGAGGGCCATGGCAAAATGCCACACATCTATAGAGTGGACTTTTGAATTTGAGTTTATGTAACTGAGAAAATTCCATCATAAAGTCATACAGAAAGTAGTCTAATCTGGATAATCCCTTGAGTGTGCCCAGTGACTTGCCTCTTGGGGACTGTAAATTCTTTCTAGTTCATATCATTGAACCATAAAAAACATTAATAAGAATAATAGAAGTAACAATGTTACTAAGAGTAATAAATTTTAAATTATATCTGCACTCTTAATTAGTGATCCAAGGAAGTATGAGTATTGAAATAAAGGACTAAAGATAAGGAATACTTTTCCACTTCAATGACAATAATAAAAAATGTAGTTGTATTAAAAATTACTTTGTTATGAATTTAGTAGAAAAAAATCATAAGTCAAAAATCATAACGGAAATTTGCTCAAATTTTTAAAATATGACCAAAATGCTTTCTCCAGTTTCTTTCTTCACAAGCCTAGGCCATTGTCTGAGCTGATGCTGAAAGATCCTGTGAAAAGTTCTTCAGTTTCCACAGGCTTTAGACCATCTAATTTTGACACATGAGAAACAAGGAATAAATAGGAAGCCATGCCTCAGAGAGTTGGTTAAACTTCCACAGTGAAGATGAACACAGGTCTGACCACTGAAATTGAAAATCCAAAACGGTACTTCAGAGAGAAAAATCACAGCAGAAAATAGAAGCAAGCAATCATCTGGAGGACAATTTCAAACACCTGCTGATGATTTAGTCTCACTGTCCAATTGGAGCAGAAGAAAATTCGATCCTGCTCAATGAAGTAAATAAAGTATTGTGGAAAATAAAACCCCAGCACCCAAGATAACAATTATATTGATGTTTGCAGAGCCTGTATGACAGATGCACCTGGCTGCCACTGCAGAGGCAGCTGCACAGCTATATACCAGCTTGTGGCATCATAAACTTTTGAGTGTGGACAAACCCATCCCCAGGACAGAGTGATTTGGGCTGATTCCCGTGTTGTGTTCTTTGGGGGAGCCCAGCTCAATTGCCAGCAGTCAGCTAGACAATGATTCTTTGAGTCAGAAGGGAACTGTTTGCCAGATGGAGTTGAAAAAATACGAGACATGAGTCCTCCATAGGTAGACCTTAAATTGCTCTGATCCCTCTGGCCACCTACGGAATATGATTATGAGCCACAGGAGTTGTATTTGGAGGATAACTTTGTAGCACTACTGGAGAAATTATTAAAGTGATTATAGAAATCCTAAATTGGACACCAAAGAGACAGATCTGTCCTTCCAAACTGTTTTAGTTGTTCTGCATAATACTGGCTCACATATACTTTGTTTCAAATTTTGATCAGTTGTTTATCTTTAAACAAAATCCCACAAATTTCAGATTTCTCTCTTAAATTTGAAGAGCCTGATGCAATGGAAATGAGTGTCCAATGTAATTTTTGGCAAGTGTTAAACATTTTCTAGTGGGCTGTGTCTTCAAGTACTCCCAACTATTTGTGTGTAGTTATATCAGTTTGGATCACCTTCTAGGCATTTTATTGCTGAGTGAAGTACTAATATCTTGAAAAGCAAAAGGATCAAAAATAGATAAAGATGAGGAATTATTGATCAAAAAAACCTGTCCAGATAAAAAGCAAACTACTGTGAGCAATATTTTATTAAAAGTAATAGAAATTATAGAAATTGGATAATTGGTCATTTACAGGGAATCTGTGTAAATCACAAATAAAGGAAAAAATACATCATGTGAGATATGACAGGAAGTCTTATACTTTATTATCAGCATAGTAAAAGCAGCCAAAAACTGGGAAGTTCTTTTTAAACTGAAAATCCCTTGACCAGTAGTCTGCTGTCTTGCTGTCTGAGAGATGTGAAGAAATCAATGGAACATGTAACAAATGGATGGATCAGTCATTTCAGTTGTGCTCTTCTAGGTTAGTTAGTTTCAATTTAACTGTCAGCGAATGGATGTGAAAAGAAACCTTGTTTTGATACAATGGGTGGCATGACAAAGGAGAAAATATAACTAACTTACCTAAGTAGTAACCCAAACCACTGGACTACTTCTGATGAATGGCTTCCTCCTTCAGGCTTAGGAAAAGTCAATAGCAATGAAAGCATCAGTCAAGTTTTCAAAGAAACCTCCTGAGTCTAATTTAAACCTAATGTAAAGGTAAAATAAGTACCTCCTCTGTTTCTGTTTCAGAATTGAAGTAATCTAGAGAAAAGCTGAGCCTGGTCTTTACCATCAGTTGCTGTGTTATTAGAGAAACAAAGATATCAGACAAAACCAAAGTATACATATGACGATGATAATCCTGGATAAGAAACATGATCCACTTCACCTTCTGTATTAAAAATGTGGACAGAATGCAACATGCTCATTAAATATTATTTTCTTATTGAATATTTATTGGTTTGCTCATTTTAAAAATGTTGTCCTGTTAATGATTCATTAGGGATGTTGAATAGAAATTTTAAAAAGAAAACTCTTTAAGCAATTAAAAATAAATTTCTGCCCAAGAACCCACAAAGATGACCCTAGCTAAGACTCAAAGCAACAGTATAGAGGGTGCTTGACCTGACCCTCCCTATAATCAAATTGATGACCACCTTAATTGTCATTATAGACCCTTCATCCAGCAATTGATGGAAGCAGATGCTGAGATCCAGAGCTAAGCACTGGTTCAAGCTCCAAGTTTTTTTGAAGACAGGGTAGATCATATGAGCATAGGGGTCAAGATCACAATGAGTAAACTCATAGAGACAACTGACCTGAACTATTGGGTGCTTACTGACTCTGAACTGACTGCTGGGGAACCTGTTTGGGACTGAATTAGGCCCTCTTTATGTAGATGACAGTCAAATGGTGTGGGCAGTTTATCAGTTCTCTGGCAGGAGGACCAGAGTTCCTGGTGTATGAACTTGCTTCTTAGAGCCCATTCTATACAAAGAAACACCTTGCTCAGCCTTGGTACTAGGGTTTTGGCAGTGGAGGCTGGAGATGCTTCGTCCTACTTCAGCTGGATAAACCAGACTGCATTGTCTCACTTTTGCAGTCCTTACCCTCTCTGAGGAATGGATGGGGGATTGGAATGGGGGAAGCTGGGGATGATTGAAAAGAGGAGAGAAAGGGGGAACAGTGGTGGATATGTTAAAAAAACCTTTTAAATACAAAAATATTTATGGTGAGTGAGTGACTGGGAGGGACAGGAGGGGGGAGTCTGAACACAGGGATACATGGATAAAAATATGACTTTATTCATAATAAAAGAAGAAAAGAAAAAATTATGGTTTTAAGATATTGTAATAAGATGAAGAAATTGTAAATGTACTCCATCTCTTGAACTACATTTACATAAAAGTACCACAATTTTTATAATTTGGTTGTAAGCCTAGCCTTTAATGGCTGAGCCATCTCTCCAGCCCCCACAATTTTTAAAACAATTATGAGGAGATTCTGAAAGATCAACCAGAGAAAAAGAGTATCTTTGCCGTGAAAATAGTAGCAGATTTCCCCCTCTACTCGACTTTTCTACTGGTGTAACTCTGGATGACTTTATTCCTGCTGAACAAAAGTCTTTTCCACTCTGTCTCTGATGTCACTCCAGTGGAGGGAGGCAAGTACTTTATTAACTAGGTGTGGAATTCAGGTTCCTCATTGGTTTCTATTGGCAACAGATTACAAAAGCTAATGGCTGTCCAGAAACAGTAGGACCTTTTAGGCACAATTCAGCATGGATAATGGGATGCTTTTTAAAACCTCACAAGCTTGGGTTTTTATATTTCTCACTGAGTCTTTCTTGGCCTCAGTGATGTTAGTTGGTTAGGAATAGAGTAATTATTTACTAAGATTTTGCTGTGCTTGGCTACTTGTATCTTGACTCTTTGGATAAAGAGACCAAGCCATCTTCCAGGCTTTCCTTCTTGTCCATGTTGTTGACACTGTTGGATTGCCAGTGATTTCAACACCAAGTTTTGAAATGTGTTGTGGAAAACAAAGCAAGCAAACAAACAAAAATAGCTGCAATGTATTGAATAATGACTCTCAAAAATTCAAAACCACTTTAAATCTCAAAATATTCACTTATTTTAAAATATCACTTTCATCTATGTAATAGTTGTGTCCACACTGGGTTCAGATAAACTCTAATCCAATGTGACTACATCTTTATTACATGAGAAGAAAACAAAAAGACATGGATAAAATATTTTAATGTGAATAAGTTAAAAATATTACTACTTGCAGAAAAGATTTGCTTTGTAGAAATTCTAAAGGTATAACAAGAAATCCTCAAATAAATGCATTCAGCAAGACTGAATAATATAAGATTATATGTAGAATTTACATCTATTGTCTTATATACATGCACATCTAGGTCCATATAGGCATTGGTATTGTTATATATATATATGTGTGTGTGTGCATATATATATCATATATATGTTATAATGAATGGCCACTGGAATTGCAAATACAATATTATTTTAAAAAGCTAGACATTCATATATTTTGCTAAAATTTTAGCAAAACATTTGCAAGGATTCTGAAATTATTTGCTAACACTGATGAAGGAAATTGAAGATCTAAAAAGATAGGGGCATGTATTATGGTCATGACTGGAGTATCATCATGGCAAAACTGCCAGTTATCAAAGTTAATGCACACACAGGCTTATCAAAACCGAATCAAAAAATTTTAATTTGTGCAGGATTGTTTTAAGCTACATGCTACACAAAAATCCACAAAACTAAACCAGCCTGGTGATGGTAGTGTAAGCCTTTAATCTCAACTTTGGAACTCAAGAGGTGTCGGGGGTGGACCTTGATAATTTCCAGTCCAGCCTGACCTACAAAGTGAGATCCAGGTCTGCTAGGGGTGTTACCCAAAGAAAACCTGTCTAGAAGAAACAAAGAAAAAAAATGAATAACTGAAGTAATTTTGACTTATCATAAAGATATTATAGTCAGGGGCAGAACAGACAAACAGAGCAATGGAAAGGAGCAGAAAGCTCAGAAAAGATAAAATATGTCTAATATATTATTTTATAAATGGCTCATTCAGTGAAGAGACAATAGATGGAGTAAATGGAAAGAATGAAGAATTAGACCTTGTTGTCAGTCTCATATTTCATATAAAATTAACTCAAAATGCATAAGATAAAATATAAAATAAAATCTCCAAAATTGTGACTCTTAATTATCATATAGTAACATCCAAAAGGAAGTTGGACAACTTGACAAAACTGAAAGCTTTTGCTGTCTGTAAAACCCAAAGGAGAGAAAAGAAAAGATATAAAGTAGAAGAAATAATAACTCAGAGCATGTTTAGCAAGATAATACAACCAGGAATTTATAAAGCAAACATAAAATGAACAATTACAGAATAAATAATCTAATTAGAAAGTGGGCCAAAAGACAAAAATGGATATTTCATCAAAAGATATGCAAATAGAAATGAGCACTGGAAAGTGTTTGGTATCATTAGCCCTTGATGAAATAGGAACTAAAGCCACAATGAGTTATCATGGCTCACTTTCTAAAATGAATAAAAAATTAATTAACACTGTACCACATAACAGAACAAATTTAAACTGATTTCATGTATTGCTAATATAAATATAAAATTTCATAGCATCTCTGAAAAATGCTAGACAGTTTTAAATTAAAAATTAAATGTGGAACTTCAATACAAGTCACCAATTACACCCTAAGACATTTATTACATGGAAATTAAGTGGTGCTCAAACAAAACCCAGCAACTAAAACTTGTAGCTGACATATTTATGGCATGCTAAGAATATCAACAACCCTAATATTTTTCAATCTAAAGGGTTTAAGACTATGGTAAAGCATTATAGTGACATACTACATAACAATATAAGAAAAAATAACTGATATGCATAATGGCATGAATTAAACTTCAAAGAATCAAGTTCCATGATAAAGAGTCAGAGGATACCACACACTATTTCCATTTGTATAGTAGAACTGAATAACATATAATCATATAAAGCATATAAAAATGGAAGAAAGATAAGTGGTTATAATGAATCAAGGGAAATAGTGAATGGAGAGATGATTGGTAATGACTGTGTTAGAGTACTTTGTGGTGACAGAAAGACTCTAAAATTAGATTATTATAATAACATCCTAGAGTGATATTGAAAAATAATGAATGCATATATATGTATATGTGAGTTCATTTGTTAGTTTGGATTTTTTGAGATACAGATTGCTTTAATCTGGAAGACCTCATAACATTATCATAATAATCAAAATGAAGTTCAAATGCTTTTCGGAGATGACTATAACAGCTATAATTTACAATAAGAAATAAGGAAGGTCAGGAGATCAAAGAAACCCATCTGTGATTCCTTGAGCCTGTAGTCCTCTATCAAGGGCAATGGAAATATCCAGAACCCAATCTTTTTCATTACTGACATTCATTTATCTACTTGATGATGTGCACAGATTTGAAGCAATGTTCACCCAAATTAACTCAGCAGTGAATTTCAACTCCACAAGGTAGTTCAGAACAATGTTTCTTACAGAATAGGAAACTGAGCCCAGAATAGTTTCAGTGTAGCCCAGCCAGTCAGTCACATACATAGCATTCCCAGAATGAGTTTAATCAGCTCCATTGGGCAGGTGCATTCAGAAACACACACATTTAATAGGAAAGTTTCAGTATTATGAGAAAGATTGCACATCCCATCACATGTTAGTGAAAACATAAGAAGTCATGTCACTGAGAAATAGGGGAAATGGAAATCTTTTGCTTATTTGCTTATCTTAAATATAGAATACATTGGTGAAGCTCATGACCCATGAGTTGGCAATGGTAACAAATGATGTTCTGGTTCTGGTTGGAAGTTTTGTTTGCCTGCCATGAAAAGTTTGGAGTTTTTTTTTTTTTTTTTTTTTTTGAAAGATTTGTTTGTCTGTTTATCCAGCAAGTTGTGTCTCTCTGTTTTGTTGGAAAGTTTTTTTTCTGTAATTTCTGGTAAATTCATAAGTTTTGGTGCAACCATAGCGTTGAGACAGAAATGGATTGGATGTTTTTGCTGTCTCTGTGGGCCAGCCCTCAGTTACCACATGGTTGCTTCTTATGCTGCGGTTCAGAATATACCTCTGAGCTCTCTGGTCACTGGATTTGGGTTTGCAAGTGTTCAGATGTCTTTTGGTTGTGAAAACATTAATTTTCTATGCTGTTCTATTTTGTTGGAAAGCTAGTTATGGCTCTCTCATCTCTAAACCCAGCATATTTAAAAGTTCCCATGTCATGAAAACACTGACACTATACGCAAAAAATAACAAGCAGAATACACAGAAATAGTAGACTTGGTTTATGTAAACAGTCTGTACCTCAAAATTTATAATTTAGTTGAATATGGTTAAAATTGTAAAATCTATGAGAAAAATTAACTTAAAACTAGTTACATTGGCAGATGATAGTTAAAATTTATGCATAGATATTCTAAAAGAGAGCACAAGAGATGATTCCATTATGATAAAAGCACCATGTTGCTATTGGACATCTCTGCTGGGGTTGTAGAGAGTAAGTATAATATGACTTTACCACCATTTGATTAAAGGTGCCCACATGGAGTGGGCTGACCAACGAGGATACAACACGCGTCTAGAATATTTTAGATTAGGATAGATATTTGTATAATTACTCTCCTGTCCTGATAAAAAGGTTTATAAAAGATAGGATTTCTTTGCTCATGTAATCTCTTCTCCCTTGCTTCAGGTATACCTGTAGCTCAACCCAGTGTTTAGCTGTGGATCTCTACATCTGCCTCCATCAGTTGCTGGATGAAGACTTTATAATGGCAATTAGGGCAGTCATTCATTTAATAATAGGGAAAGGCTTGTTTAGGCACCCTCTTCACTATTGCTTGGAGTTCTAGCTAGGCTCATCTTGTGGGTTTTGGGTATGTCTCTAAACCAGGTTTCTCTCTAGCCCCACAATGGCTCCCTCTATGAAGATATCAACTTCTTTGCTATTCCTCTTTGTTGCTTCCCTGTCTCAACCATCCCAATCTCTCATGTTCTTTTTCACCTCCTCTTGCTCCCCAGCCCCATGATCTAAATTTACTCTGGAAATCTCTATTTTCTTTTCCCAGGGGGCAGTTCGTTGAGTCTCTTATAGTCAAACCAGAGTTTATTCCTGGTGCATGAAATGGCTTTTCGGAGCCCATACCTTGCAGGAGAACACCTTTCTCATTCTTGATTCTTGGGCAAAGGACTCAGCACTACATCATCTGAATATGCCAGACCAAATTGATTCACTTTGGAATTCCTTGCTTTCTCTGGTGAACAGATGTGGGGTTTGGGTAGGCAAAGGCTGTGGAGGACTGGGAGAAGGGGAGCATGGGGAGTAGTGGTGGATATGAAAAATTAAATAAAAAAGTAATAAAAGAAAAAAGAAAAATAGGATTTAAAAACAATATCTGTTTGATGATGTATTAAAGCTGCACCTCTATGCACTTAGATATAAAGATGTTCCTTCTGCTAGTGGCCAAACTCTGCTGTAATTTAAGAGTCACTCAGGTGGTATTGATTTTAAAGGGTTTAAAGAAGGTGGGATTGAAGAGATAATCTAAGCCACTCAAGAAAGTCCAAAGGATTGTGAATGAATACCAGATACTGAGTTTTAAACTCTTCCCACTGTTAGTACTTGGTTTTACCTTTTGCTGATTGTGGTTATGTCTTCTATCTTCCCTCTTGAAGAAAAAAGAGTACTTTATTTTTGATATGTAGAAGCACACAGTTGAGAGATTTTAAAATTTTTTAAAGAGGAAATTTTGAAATTTTACAGAAAATTTAAATTAAAAAACAATATTTTCTAAGAAAAATCTTTTAAAATATTTAAATTTATCAGGCTACGGGACATTTTGAGTTTATAAAATATTTTGTATTATTAATATGTGAACATTAAAAAATAAATTTAAAGGACAAAAATGAAGGTCACAGCTATGAACAATAAATACTTAAAACTAGAACCTGGGATGTTTCTATCATACAATGCAAAAAGACAAGGACCCAAACAATTTGCTCAAGAACTTGAGCAGCTTCTCAGCCTATGAATCTCAACCCCTTGGGAGGTCAAAAGACCTTTCTACAGGGGCATCCTAGGACCACCTGCATGTTGGATGTTTGCATTGTAATTTGTAACCACATCAAAATTGCTATTATAAAACATCAGTGATTTTATAATGGAACACAACATGGAGAACTCTATTGAAGGGTCAAAGCATTAGAGAATGTCTATTCTTACTTAGAGAATGTCAAATCATGCTTGAGAATATATATCTAGTCAATTGTCTTTTCTAATTTGGTTAAGATTAAGCTATTTTGAAAAACTGAGTCATATAAGAAATTGTTCTATATCCTGTAATTGTATACTATAAAAGAATCAGGAAATTTCTGAGTCTCTTTGTGGACTGTGTTTATAAGTTAAAAGTTTCATTTTGATATTAAGAAGCTTTATTTTAGAAATCATTTTTTTAAGGCTCAAACATAACAGATAAAACTAAAAAGTTTTTTTTTTTTCCAAAGTGAGGCATTTAGACAAAAGTCCCCATTTCCTTAGAGTCTTGAAGAAGGTTCCTATTTGGTCAAATGACGTCATTCTTTTTATCTCTGGGAAAAGGATCATGTGGCCCTTCCATTATAATATGATTGTGGTACCTATTAATGTGTCAAGGGCAATGTTAGCAACTAGGGTCCCTTGGTCCCTGCTTACTAGTCCTTCCCCTGCAAGTCCTAATTTTATACAAGCTAATAAGCTATTGTAAACTATTAGAGATAATTAAGAAATACAACTAAAGGGTCAGCCAACTTATAAATTAAATTAATGTGGTCAGAACTGTACTTGTAGCTCTACTTAATACTGCTGTGATTAATTTTAGAAAAGCTTTATTTAGCCTATATGTGTTTTAAAAATTAAGCGTTTGTTCCCTAATGTTTCTGGCCTGGCCTAGCCTCAAGGTCAAGACCTGCCTCCAGCTGCTTAGTCCTAAATAATCACACAAAATGCTTTTATTAATTACAAACTGGTCTATGGTTCAGGCTCATTACCAACTAGCTTTTACAACTTAACGCAACCCATTTCTATTAATCTGTGTTTTGTCACATTGCCTGTGTTCCTTTACATTTTTCTTTATTGGAAGACACCTGCAGTTCTCCTTGCCTTCACCCTTCTTCTCATTTTTCTCTGCTTGAATTTTTTGTGCGCAAAAGTCAGTTTGTAAAATGTTTGAGATGGTTGTTTTTTGGAGATAACTAGCCACGTGTTTTTACTAAACAAGTTTATTGAGCCTTCAGCATAAGATGTGCTTGATCACATATGGGTGGGAGAATCACAAGCATGAAATATGTTAGGAAGTATGCTTGCCCCCAATTGGACCTGATGGGAAATAGTTATGCTATTGTAAACTGTGGCTTATTCCAGCTTTTGGAAACCCATAGATGGATTTGGACAGAGCCCATTCACCTGAAGAATGTTTAATTAAAGCTTACTTCAAATTTGGCTTTAAACTCTGGCTTTGGTCTTATTTCCTATTAGTAGAATGAACATGGAGTCAAACTCACAGAAATCTGTCTCTGTCGCTGACTTTCAGGCACTGGGAGAAAAGAACAACAGATTTCTTCTGCAATATTTTCCTTCAAGTGCTAAATCTGGGAAATTATTTTAAATGGTGTTCAGCCATAGAATTAAATAATTGAACAATACGTGAGTACACCAGTTATAACTGAGTTCTTATAATCCATAGTATTCTGTCCCTAGAAGAAATCTAAAATTACCATAGTTAAAAGAATTAAAATAATTTTTTTTGCCATGTACCCATTGAATCTTACAAAGGCAGTAGAAGGAAATTTACTCCTTTGTTCTAAGAACAACCAATTTGTTATAAATCTTACTGGAGTTATAGAGTAGAGGCCGACATGCAACTTTCTATTTCCTAAGAAAATCCTATATTTTAACAGAGATATTAGCAAAAATTTATACCTCACAAAGTTAAAAAAAAAAAAGATCCTCTGGAAGATGACCTAAGTTTTACTTTAGTTCTTAGTAGAGAAAGTCACTGTGACGAGGTACTACAGAGGATAAACAGGGGAAAGAGGAGAGTAGATGACATATGTGCAAATAGCTATGCCATTCTCAATGGAAGAAACCAATGGAAATTTTTACCTTTCCAAAACATGAAAGCAAGGAGAGTTAGAAAACTGTAAGTATCTTCAGTGTAAGCAGATCAATGACTATACAAGCTCTGTATGAGTGCACTCTGTTGGTGTGTAAAGACACCATTCATGTAACACGGCCTTGTCTATATGCTTTGGCTTTGCTGGGAGGCTCCAGCTTTTAGCTTTTATTAATTTTTGGTCTATCTCAAAAGATGAACCAAACTTTCTGTTATTGAAAAGCTTTAAAATTTAATTCAAGTGGACATCTATGCTCTTGCTGCTACAATTATAATCAAATACATTTTAAAACTTAATCTTCAATATAATGATACATGTTTATAATTCCAGAATTCAAGATGCCAAAGCAGCAAATTGCAGTAAAATCAGCTCATGTTACATAGCAGTATTCTGTCTCAAAGAATAAATTTAAAAGAAATAATGAATGAAAGAATTTCCTCTTTAAATAGGTGGATGTGTCTCAGGGGAAATTAATAGACTGTGGGAGAGTAGTGGCAGTATGAATTCTAAATTGTCTTATAATTGCATACATAAGTGTAAAGCCTTGAAAAGGTCCTCAACACTGATTATGGTTGGGTCATTTATTTTACGTGTAAAGGTTGCAATATGATGAAAGTCATAGTATTACTTTATTTATTAGGACATTTTATATAAGATTTCCACAATAACGTATGCCTTAGTACTCTAGCCTACTGGTAGTAGAAACTGTGTGCTTTAGGATGCAAACTGAATAAATCTTGTGTCCCTATACCCCAGCTTGTGAGTATTCCCCACTCTCCCAACAGTGGATGTATTCTGTCTGTATAATTAAAACCATTAACATAAAAGTTTGTGAAGTATTTATGGAGATGGCCAACTTGCAGATAAGGGTGGCAATAATCTATTTCTGAGTGGCAACACATTGAAACATACAGTGTGAGGAAATTGGTTTTTATTAGTTGAATAAATGAGGAACTGTATTCTTCCCTTTTTTTTTTCAGGTTGGAATGCAGTGAAGTCTCCATTTTGGAATTGGTGTGATATAAACTGAAGATTTACCAGGCTATGCTTAGATTGTTGAAAATACACAGCAAATGTATATATTAATTTAAGTAGATGACTCTGCTACATATGACTTTAGGATTAGTCATGCTGAGAATTTAAAATTCATGATAAAACTATGTGTTCATAGTAGCAAAAAGCTTATATAACCATTTTAATTATCTGTCTTGATAAAATTGAATTATGGAATTATAAAATAAGCTAAATCACTGATTTTCTTTTAGCATAAAATCAATAATTCATAATTATTTTTTTAGAAGAGGCATAATTCTGTAAATGTATAGAATAGTAATAGGCCAAGGAAATATAGCAATGATTGTTGGATTGTTCATACTTCTTCTTCTCATACACTTATTTGTGAGGATGCTCTTTGTTTTCAGTTCTGGAGTAACAAAACCATAAGCAAACGTTCTTTACCACTGAGGTACACCTACAGTGTTGAAAGGTTTTTTTTTTTTTTTTAATTAAATGCTTTATCTCAGTTATTAGGACTCAGCTGTTTACTAGCTGGTACTGATAGAATATTTTATATTTTATCTAATGTAAAGCTATTTTATAGACTTATAGTATAATGAGCTATGATTTTGGTTAAGAACATGTTTATATTAAAATATTTCAATGAAAATCAATTAGAATTAACTAAGCAATATTGGGACAGTGGAAACATGGGACTGCCTGCCCAGGGAGGGGATGAGGAGTTGTGGAGAAGAAAGAATGACCTGATGTGGTGGGAGGGGGAAGGGACCTTGAATAAGGATATATAAGGATAGAAAGTTGATTTCTTTGTTCATAATAACAATAATAATAAAAAATAAAAATAAAAAAGATTTTACAGCACTATAACTATTCTCAAAAATCTAGTTTCTATATAGTAATTAAAATAAATTAAAAAAATAAAATCAATTATATAACCAAAATGATAGTACTTAAAATGTTTTAAAAAGTAATGAGAAAATAATTTGGTTAAGTGAAATTATTCTCTAATAGCCAATGATTTATGACTAAATACAGCCTTTCATCTCTCTGATTATAGGTCTGTCACAAAGATTTTAAAACGAAGGTGTTATTTTATTCAAATACTTGAAAATTTGCATGAGTATCAATTATGGTAATACTCTTACTACATAAGATCAAAAACACCAAGACAATTTATG
This sequence comes from Sigmodon hispidus, assembly GCA_004025045.1. Lineage (NCBI taxonomy): Eukaryota > Metazoa > Chordata > Mammalia > Rodentia > Cricetidae > Sigmodon > Sigmodon hispidus. Next base: position 7,578 of record PVIH01003321.1, on the reverse strand, counting down.
TTGGAGAAAATATGTACCAAGGGGAACACTCTCCCACTGCTGATAAATTTTATACTGATAAAAGTATAAATTTGTACAACCACTTTGAAAATGAGTGAGGCAACTTCTCAGAAAATTGGGAATCAATCTACCTCAAGACCTAGTGATACCACTCTTGGTGTGAATATAGGTTTACTCATTACAATATTGTGTGTTTATAACAGAGACTTTTGAAGAAAATCATGTCTGACCACTTAGTAGCTTCTATAACATTTGTGAGAGTCTCATCTCTTTGTGTTAGAGATTCAACTAGTCTAAAAAGAACTCTGATATGTAACCTGAAAACATTATAATGAGATGTGTGATAGACGTAGGAGATGATGTAGGCACAGTGAATTGTGGCCTTACTATTGCTCTGCTAGCAAGTATTGATTAGCTACTATTCCAATGGTGAAGATTATTTACCCTGAATTTTTATTTGTAGTTCCTTAGTTTATATGTTTCTGAACCAGCTTTTATCTTTTATTTCAATAGCATGCAGCTAGCATTATTCTTGGAGCTCTATATTAAATTTGTATATGTTTGTTTTCTAAATGAGTTGTTTCTGAACAAATTATTGATTGTTACTTATCAATGTTTGTTATCTGAACCAAATAATGAATATAAAGCCCGGTGTGGAGAACTTACTGACAATCTGCACAATTGATTTAAATTAAGTGGATTATAAAAATATTAAGGTATCTCACTAAGATATTAGATAGGAAAACTATAGAAATATTTCTTATCCATGGCTCAGGAAACATAAAGGAAGAGAAAACGAAATATAAGAGCCAGAAGATGAAGCAGTATGCTATAAAATGGTGTATAGTAGGCAAGACATGTTGATTGCATACATGAGCATGCAGGAGTCCTTGTTACCTATGGAAGATCCAGCCAAATTCAGCATGGGTAAGAGATGTAATCTCAAAACTATACTCTTTATTAAAGAATTATTGCCAGTCAGTTGTTACTGGGGAGAAGGAATTATTATGCATAGTGCATATGGCCAACGGCAGAATTTCAATGATCTATTGGATGGTCACAACCACATGCACATATGGGCAGCAATAAGTTTATTGAGTATAACACTATATTCTAGGCAAGGCATGAATTTAGAATAAGCATACTGAAGGGAACAAAAGTGAAGTTGGAGAGCCAAAGTGGAGGTCAGATATAATCATATATCATTGTATACATAAATGTCATTCTTTTATTTTTTCTTTGTATATTTTATATTTAAACTTTTTTTTACATAGAAACCACTGTTTCTCCTACCTTCCCTCTTCCATGTCACCCCCCATCTTCTCCCTATCCATTACCTCATCCACTATTAAAGGTGCATAAGAACTCCCAGGGAAGATCAGTACAGGCTGGCATTTCAAATTGAGGCAGGACTAGCACTTCTTCCAGTATCAAGGCTGAGCAAGATATCCCTCTATAGAGAATGTGCCCCAAAAATCCAATTTATGCATTAGGGATAAGTTCTGGCCCCACTCCCATAAGCTCCCCACACTGGACCCATCACACAACTTTCATTCACATTCAGAGGAACTAGTTTGGTTCCATTCAGGTTACCCAGCTGTCTGTCCAAAGTTATTGAGCGCTCAATAGCTCACGTCAGCTGTCTGTGTGGATTTCTTAATCACGATCTTGGTCTCTTGGCTCATATAATCTCTCTTCCCTCTGGCTGGACTGGGAGCTTGACCCAGTGCTTAGCTGTAGATCTCTGTATCTGCTTCCATTACTTATAATAAGATGAATGTTATATGGTGACAATTAGATCATCAATTTGATTACGTAGGAAAGCCAGTTCAAACACACTCTCCACTATCACTTGGAGTCTAAGCTGGGGTCATCTTTGTGGATTCTTGGGTATTTCCCCAGCACAAGGATTCTCCTTAATCCCACAATGGGTCCCTTTATTAAGATATCTATTTTGTTATTCTTCCTGTCTGTCCCTACCCAACTCAATCATCTCATTTTTGTATGTTCTCTTCCCACTTTCCCTTGCCACTTCCCTCCCTATGGTCCTCAGGATTTTTTGTCTATTTTCCAATCCAGATATACTCATGAATGTCCCTCCTTATTATCTAGCTGATGAATGATTGTGCATTGTAGGTAGTTAATTTTTGTTTTATGTCTAGAATCCACTTATGAATGACTACATACCATGAGTGTCTTTTTTTATAGGTCATGATGGGTTTTCTTGGAGGGGAAATGAATTTTCTTTTTCTTTTTTTCAGCTTATTATTATGAAAAAAAGTCATATTTTGCTTTATCTATGTATCCCCCTGTTCAAACTCCCTTCCCCCTATCACTCTTCCCAAGTCACTCACTCTTCCCTCTATCAGTTTATCTCCTCCCCAGCAAGGGTACGAAGGCCCAAGGGCACAAGGTGGCTTAGTTCAACATCCACTGAAGGCAAATCCGCTTTCCTCACCCAACATCAAGACTGGGTCAGAAGCTCCTCTGGAAGAAATTGGCTCCAAGGTGATAGTCCAAGGTGTTTCAGATCCAAGCTGTTCAGTGTTTGTGGTTTTCAGCTTGGTATTTCTAAGCTTTTTTGTATGAAGTCCACTAATGAATAAGTGCATCTCCTGTTTATTTTCCTGAGTTTGTGAGACCTCACTCAGGAGGCTAGTCTCTACATACATCCACTTACCTGCAAATTTTAGGATATCATTTTTTTTTCACTGCTGAGTAGTACTTCATTGTATAAATGTAAGATAATTTTTTAATCCATTCTTCAGTTGAGTGGCATCTAAGTTGTTTCTAGGTTCTTGCTATTATAAATAATGCTGCTATGAACATAGTGGAGTTAATGCTTTTGGAGTGTGAATGTGCATCTTTAGGGTATATGACCAGTAGTGGCATTGCTGGATCTTTGGGGAGATTGATTCCTAGTTTTCTGAGAAATCACCATACTGCATTCCAGAGTGGCTGAACCAGCTTACACTCCCACCAACAACAGAGGAGAGTTCAGCAACCTCTCAAGTATGGGCTGTCAACTTTGTCTCTTATCTTAGCAAATCTGACAGGTGTAAAGTGGTATCTCAAAGTTGTTTTGATTTGCATTTCTCTGATGGCTAAAGATGTTGAGCACTTTTGCAAGTGCCTTTCAGCCATTTGTATTTCTTCTGCTGAGAATTACCTTTTTAGTTTTGAGCTCCATTTTTTGATTGGGTTATGCAAGGTTTTGGACTCTAGTTTCTTGACTTCTCTATATACTTTAGAGATCAGTCCTCTGTCACTTGTACGGTTGGTGAAAATCTTTTCCCATTCTGTAGGCTATCATTTTGCCTTATTGACTGTGTTCTTAGATTTATAGAAGTTTCTCAGTTTCAGAAGGTCCCACTTATTTATTGATGTTCTTAGTATCTGTGCTACTGGTGTTATATTTAGGAAGTGGTCACCTGTGCCAATGCGTTGGGGGGAATTTCTCACTTTCTTTTTATCAGATTCAGTGTGGCTTGGTTTATGTTGAGGTCTTTGATCCACTTGAATTTGAGTTTTGTGCAGGGTGATAGGCTTAGATCTATTTGCATTTTTCTACACACTACCATCCAGCTATGCCAACACTATTTGTTAAAAATACTATCATTTTTTCCACTGAGTATTTTGGGCCTCTTTGCAAAAGAACAGGTGTTCATAGGTTTTTGGGTTTATGTTGGGATCTTCAGTTCAATTCCATTGATCCATGAGTCTGTTTTTATGCCAGTACAGGCTGTTTTTAGTACTGTAGCTCTATAATATAATTTCAAGTGGGGATGATGAGGTTCATTATTGAGCAAAATTGTATTGGCAATCCTGGCTACCCTGTTATTCCAAATGAAATTGAGTATTGTTCTTTCAAGGTCTGTAAAAAGATGCGTTGGGATTTTGATGGGAAGTGCGTTGAATCTGTTGATCGCTTTTGGTAGAGTTGCCATTTTTACTATGTTGATATTAACTATCCAGCAGCATGGGAGATCGTTTTATTTTCTGATATCCTCTTCAATTTCTTTCTTTGGTGATTTAAAGTTTTTGTCAAAAAGATCTGTTACTTCTTTGGTTATAGTTACTCCGAGGTATTTAATGCTATTTGCAGCTATTATAAAAGGTGATGTTTCTCTTACTTCTTTTTCAGCCCTTTTATCTCTAGTGTATAGGAGAGCTACTAATTTCTTTGAGTTAATCTTGTATCCTGCTACATTGCTGAAGGTGTTTATCAGCTGTAGCAGTTCCCTGGTAGAATTTTGTGGATCACTTATGTATACAATCATATCATCTTCAAATAGAGATAGTTTCACTTCTTCTTTTCTAATTTGTATCCCATAAATCTCCTTTCATTCTCTTATTGCTTTAGCTAAAAGTTCAAGAACTATATTGAATATATAAGAGGAGAAAGGACATCTTTGTGTAGTTCCTGATTTTAGTGAGATTGCTTTGAGTTTTTCTCTACTAAGTTTGATGTTGGCTATCGGCTTCTTGCAAATCGCCTATATTATATTTAGATATTTTCCCTGTATTCCTGATCTCTCCAGGACTTTTATGATAAAGGAGTGTTGGATTTTGTCAAAGGCTTTTTCAACATCTAAGGATATGATCATGTGTTTTTTTTTTTTACCTTCAGTTTGTTTATAAGATGGATGACATTTATGTTTATTCATAAGCTGAGCCATCCCTGCATTCCTGGGTTGAAGCCTACTTGATCGTGGTGGATGATATTTTTTTATATGTTGTTGTATACAGTTTGCCAGAATTTTGTTGAGAATTTTATCATCAATATTCATGAAGAAATTTGGTTCTTCGTTGTGTTTTTGACTGACTTGTGTATTAGGGTAATTGTACCATCATAAAAAGAGTTTGGCAATATTCCTTCAGTTTCTACTGTGTGAAATATAGTTTGAGGAGTATTGACAATAGCTCCTCTTTGAATGTCTGGTATAACTCTGCACTAAAACCATCTGGACCTGGGCTTTTTTAATTGAGAGGTTTTTAATGACAGCTTCAATTTCCTTTAGGGCTATAGGTGTGTTTAGGTATTTAATCCAATATTGATTTAATTTTAGTAAATGGTACCTGTCCAAAAAGCTGTCTATTTCTTCTAGGTTTTCCATTTTTGTGGAATACAGATTTTCAAAGTATGATCTGAAAATTTTCTGGATTTCCTGAGGGTCTGTTTTTATGTCCCCTTTTTCATTTCTGATTTTGTTGATTTGAACACTCTCTCTCTGTTTTTTTTGGTTTGGATAAGGCTTTATTTATCTTGTTGTCTTTCTCACGAAACACATCTTTGACTCATTGATTCTTTATATTGTTATTTTTGTTTCAATTGTGTTGATTTCAGCTCTAAGTTTGATTATTTCCTGCCATCTACTCCTTCTAGGTGAGTTTGCTTCTAATTGTCCTAACGCTTCCAGCTGTGCTGGTAGTTCTCTAGTGTGGGATTTCTCTAGGTTTTTCATGTAGACATCTAGGGCTATAAAATTTCCTTTCAAGACTGCCTTCATTGTGTCCCACAATTTTTGGTATGTTGTGGATTCATTTTTATTAAATTCTAGGAAGTCTTGGATTTCTTTCTCAATTTCTTCCTTGTCCCAAAGGTGGTTCATTTGAGTGATGTTTAGTTTCCATGAGATGGTAGGCTTTCTGTGATTTTTGATGTTGTTGAACCTAACTTTAGGCCATTGTGGTCTGATATGATACAAGGGATTAGATTATTTCCACTTTTTTTGTATCTATTGATATTTGCTTTACGACCAATTATGTGGTCAACTTTATAGAAAGTTCCATGTGATGCTGAGAAATATGCATATTCCTTTGCATTTGAGTGGTAGCTTCTTTAAATATCTTTTAAATTTATTTGTATCATAACCTGTGTTATACTCCCTATTTCTGTTGAGTCTCTGTCTGGTTGACCTATCAATGGGTGAAAGTGGGGTATTGAAGTCTCCCACTATTAGGGTGTGAGAGTTGATGTGGAATTTGAGCTTTACTATTATTTCTTTTATATAGATAGGTGTCCTTATAATTGGGGCATAAATATTCAGGATTGAAATCTCAGTTTGAACAATTTTTCCTGAGATGAATTAGTAATTTCCATCCTGTCCTCTTTTAATTGATTTTAGTTTGAGGTCTAGTTTGTTCGGTATTATGATGGCAACTCCAGCTTGATTCTTAGGACCATTTGATTGGAAAAATCTTTTTCCAACCCTTTACTCTAAGCTTGTGTCTCTCTTTAAGGTTGAGGTATTTTTCTTGTATGCAGCAGAAGGATGGCTTTTGCTTTTTTAATCTATTGTATTAGTATGTGACTTTTTATATGTGAATTGATTCCATTGATATTAAGGGATATTAGTGACCACTGATTGATATTTCCTATTATTTTTGGTAGTAGCTTATATGTAGTTTCTTTCTCTGGGCTTTTCTTCTGTAGAATTATTGACTGTTTGTGGTTTCATGGGTATATCTGGGATCATTTGGATGGAGGTTTTCTTCTAATGCTTTCTGAAGGGCTGGATTTATAGATAGGTATTGTTTAAGTCTGATTTGTCATGAAATATCTTGTTTACTCTATCTATGGTGACTGATAATTTTGCTGGGTACAGTAGTCTAGTTTGTTAACCTTGCTCTCTTAGTGTCTGTATAGCTTCTGTCCAAAACCTTCTAGCTTTAATTGTTTCCATTGAATAGTCAGGTGTTATACTAATGGGTCTGCTTGTATAGGGAAGTTGGCCCTTTTCTTTTGTAGCTCTTAAATTTTTTTCTTTGTTTTTAAGTTTTGTGGCTTGATTATTATGTGGCGAGAAGACTTTTTTGAGTGTCAAATCTATTTGGTTTTCTGTAAGGTTCTTGTATCTTTATAGGCATTTCCTTCTTTAAGTTGGAAAGTTTTCTTCTATGATTTTATTGAGTATATTATCTGTGCCTTTGAGCTGGAATTCTTCTCCTTCTTTTATTCCTATTGTTCTCAGGTAAGGTCTTTTCATGGTATTCCAGATTTTCTGAATGTTTTGTGTTGTAGCTTTTTTGGTTTTACTGTTTTCTCTGTCTGATGTATATATTTCAGCTCTTGAGTCTTCCACTCCAGAGATTCTGTCTTCCATCTTGTGGATTCTGTTGTTCATGCTTGTATCTGTAGATCCAGCTGTTTTCTTCAGGATTTCTATTTCCAACTTTGTGTCATTTTGTGCCTTTTTTATTGCTTCTATTTTGCTTTTTAGTTCTTAGATTGTTTCTTTCATTTTTGGTTTTCCTTTTTTTGGTTTTCTTTCAAAGATTTGTTCATCTCTTCCAATTTTTTGTTTGTATTTTCTTGTATTTCTTTAAGGGTATTTTTTTTCTTTATTTTGTATTTATCAAAGAAACAGTAAAAAGAATTAAAAAAAATGCTGAAGAGTTAACAATAACTATACAGAGGATAATAATCATAAGCATGGCTTATCAAGGGTGGAAATGCAAATAAGATTACTACACATATATTTTCTTTGTGTTCAGCTTTCCCTCTGAATTTTTTTTCCATCCCTGTATATCCTTATTGAAGGTCTCTTCCCCCTCCCACCACATCTGATCATTTTT